>WSXT02103648.1:0-11376 GCA_011762715.2 Neuroterus valhalla
TTTGTTTATATTTTCGAATTTCGAAAATGCCACACCTCTGACAATTTTGTTTTTATTTTAAAAAATCATATGTATAAATTGTTCCACTTTTTATCTACTACAAGAAGCCGTCCTTACGATTTTTGAGTATCGGAAAAAAATCCAAAAAAATTTTCAAAATGCTCCCCCTCTTCTATTTTTGATCCAAAACAGATGGTTAACAAACTCGGTTTGTATTTTTGCTCCCTCATAATGGGTGCCAAAGCCCGATCAGATACGATCATTCTTTCGAAAGTTATCGAGTTCACAGATTATTCACCATCTTGTAGGGCTCTTATGAGGGAACATTTTTTCCTCTCTGACTTTCTTTTCAATTTCGCTTTATTTGGCTTGAAATTCTCATTTTCGTTTATATTTTCGAATTTTGAAAATGCCACAACTCTGACAATTTTGATTTTTGCGATGAAATAATTTTGTGTGTCTTACGGTCTTCAGATAAAATTAAAAAACGAAACTGAATTGAAGTTCGTTCATTCGACGTTTTGGCAACGCTGCGTGCCTTTTTCAAGAATCTGGTAAAATTGCAATAAATAATAACATAGTTAAAACAGTTTTTGTTGAGTGTATAAAGGACGTGTAAATAAAAAATAATCATATAAATACCTGGATTCTAATAAGAACGAACATTGAAAAACAGTTTAATTTTGGAGTCAATACATGTCAAAGGAGAAATGAGTCAGACAATTTGTAAAATTCAAAGTATTGCTCCAAATTGAAGGACATGTTGAAAAAACAAACACATTTACATAAAAAACCTCCTTAAATAGAAGAGACTTTTTTTCCGATCAAGACTACATATTTAATTTAAAACGAAAGAAAACACCGAAGAAACATTGGTAGTGTTTTTATACAAACGACGGACAATGACTAAACAGAATGTACATAACTTAAGGCGATAATGCAATATAAATATAAAGGCAAAATCTAATGAAATCAACGTTGAGGAAAGCGCGCCAAAACAACTGGATTTTTGCTGAATTTTGAATTTACCTGATTATGCTTTGATAAATTTTGTTTACATTCATAATTTCTGTCTGAAAGTTAATAGATGTTTTGTGATATTTATTAATGAATATGGATTCGATATTTCTTCTTTTATAGGTATTTTGTTCTCTAGCTAAAATTTTTATATTATTAAAGTCAAAGTCGAAGTGATGATTTGAATTCCAACAATGTTGTGACAAACCCGTGTTTAAATTTCCAACTCTACAATCTCTTTTATGTTCTAAAACTCTTGTTTTTAGTCTCCTGCCTGTTTCACCAATATAAATTTTTTCACAACAATTACATTTAATAGGTCTACAACTCCAGACAAATTTTCAGTACTGTCACTATCTTTCTTATTCAATAAGATTCTATTGAGTGTGTTTTCAATATTGAAATAAACATCAATATTGAACTTCTTTAACGATCTTCTTAGTCGTTCAGAGAGTCCTTGAACATAAGGTAACGTGAGTTTCAAATCAAATTTATTGTAAGTGTCCATCCAGCTTTTTTTCCTGCCAGAACAATTGTAGATTTCATGAGTTCTTTCTCGAATAATATTTTTAATTAAAGGAAGCGGATAATTGTTTTGAATTAGTGTGCTTTTTATTAATATTATTATTATACCATTAAGCCATGTCCCTTTTTAATTGGTCTAAATTCTCTCGTCTAAATGAAATGTCACTCAACTTGATAAATCTGTCCACTAAACCTTTTACCAAACCAACTTTTTGACTAAACTGATGATGTGAATGAAAATTGAAATATCGACCGGACCACGAAGGTTTTTCATACCATTTGGTGATTAAATTTCCTTCAGGTGTTTTTATGATCTGTAAATCCAGGTTATTTAGAGGATTATTATGTTCAAGTTCAAATGTAAACTGGATGCAATTTTCTATACTATTGAAAGTATTTATGAAATCATCAATGCTTTTAGTAGGAACAATAGCAAGAATATCATCCACATACCGTTTATATAAAATGAAAAAACCATGTTATTAAAAACGGTTCGTGTAGCTATTAGGAACTCAGATTTAGTTATTTTAGTTAAATTATGGTTTAAAATTAATTTTTTCTCAACACAATTAATTTTATTTAAACTGGCCTTCAAATCCCAACTATCTTTAACGAAGGATTTTGTTTTACCTGAAACTGGTTTCAAAACATTAGATACATATTTTGCTAGGTTGTATGTAGGAGATCCGACTGTAGAAACGATCCATCTCCATTTCAGATTTGAAATATCAAGTCTGATATTCAATTTTGATTTTATTAAAAAATATCATCAGGGTGGATTGTTTCATTTCTTACCTACTACAAGAAACCGTACTTACAATTTTTGAGTCTGGGAAAAAAAGTCCAAAAAATGTTCAAAATTCTCCCCCTCTTCCATTTTTTATCCAAAATAGCTGATTAACGAAATTGACCTGTATTTTTGGTCCCTCGAAATGTGTGTCAAAGGGCAATCCAATCCGAGTAGTCTTTAAAAAGTTATCGAGTATAAAGACACCAATGACGACGACAACGACGACGACGACGACAACAGACAGACAGGCGCCAACGTAAAAACTACTTTTTCGGAATTAGGAGGTCTCAAAACGTGGAGATTTTATGAATTCCGCGAAAGTCAATTTTCACATAAAACCAATACCTTCTCATTATGGTGAGAATGTAATTAGACAAATAAATTTCTAGAAAAAGTATATATCATACACGAAGAAAAATGGAGCAGCAAAAGTTCTTGACCGTTTCAGACAAATTTTGATCGAGTGCGCAGCACGAGACACGCGATGAAAATGTTTTCGTCAAAGCCAGAGAGGCTTTAACAAAAGAGAATTCAAAATCATCAAATTGGAGTGGTCGACATTTTGCTTTTGAGTTTCAAAAGCTCTATATATAAGTTTAGGAAAGTACAAAGACCAAGTGCGTAGCGCGAGGTAAATCCATAACCGAGCGCGAAGAGCGATATCCGACAGACGCAAAGCAACAGGAAGAAGTGAGCCGCGCAATGAAAATGTACCCGCGCGGCGGGCAGATTTTTGTCATAATACTCATCTGTCAGAAGCCGCCAACAATAAACTACCAAACGAGAAACGATTCAACATGCTCGAAGAAATTTGAAACTTTTTTCTTGCATAAAAAAGCTGGATTGATCCAACGATCAGACGAGTTAAACAGTTCTGTAATTGTATTTTTATAAATTATGTGTTGAGTGATTCCAGTTTTTCATCTGAAATTTGGGCTGGATTTTCTCTAACAACAATACGTACAACGAATAGTTGTGAAGCGTATCATTTGGAATTGAACACAGTGCTCAATTGTTTCCATCCAAACATTCATCATTTTGCAGGAGCATTAAAGGGGTCTCAAGCTGTTACTTATAGAGAGATGAGAAGCAAAGTAAAACTAGGTGACAACTTTTAGGCAAAAAACAATTTTTTATTGATACAATGTTGTATTTGTATGTAGGTTTCATAATAGGCTCCAATTTGTTCGTGAAGTCTCGCGCAAGTTTTCACCTGCATAGGTTAGATAAAAATAAACTGGAAACAGTCAGCTATTTGAATACTATTTTTTACTTAGTATTTTTGTGAATTTCAGTTTTAGCTCGAAGTGAAATAAATAGCTCATTCAATGGGAAATATATGTGATTTGTGTATTTATTTCACTTCCTAGTTCTTTTAAAGCTTGACGATTGGTTCTAATTATCTTCGTATTATTGACAATGCATATTTCCCTACTTGTTTTAAACAAGCCAGCATAAAAATTATCAATTATTATAGTAGAGAATGCCGCCAGTCCCAAGCTCAGATAAAGTGCGAAGGGCAAATTGGGAAATTAAGATGTTTGAACCAAGAGATTCCGATGGTTGCTTCCGTTTTCGGATCAGACTGTTGGTCGTGGAATAGGATGAGAAGAAAGGTAGGTGAAGTGACGAGTGGAGAGGGAAAGAAAGAACGAAGGGCAACGACTGAACTCAGTCAGGCCCCCTGTGTTTTCGACCATAGGGCGCAACTCGACCGTACCGCTTGTTTCTTATTTTCAAAAGAACTGCATTCACGTGTAAGTAGAGGTCTCCTGCAAGGCCAAAACTTTTTAGCAGTTGATTGTCAAGTACGATTTACTATTAATAATATATTAGGTTTTGTCATTCATAAATTATATCTTACCATGGAAACGTTGATAAACGTTTGAAAATGAAAATAAAACTAATAACATTATTAAAAATTCTGGAAATAAGTATATTTATTATGATTAGAAAGGTTTCAAACATTGTTGTTTTGTTTTTTCAACGTGGAGTATATGTCCTGGATATTTTCGGAGGTGGTAGATTTAAAAAAAAAATAGAAACATTAAAATAATGAAAATCCTATAAATCGATATATTTATTATGATTATACACGTTTCAAACATTGGTTTAGTTGCTTTTTTTCAACGTTCAGCCTTTGTCCTGGGCATCTTTGGTGGTAGTCAATTTCACACTTTTTTTTTAGATCGGCAGTAAATTTTTTTCAACTTTTTTTTCAGACCTACTACATATAAGGGTTACAGGGGCTTCAATTCATACATATCGATTATTGTTTTGTCAAGCCATACTTCTGAGAAAAGACAGTGCTTATTTTAAAAAACGTGAGGTTTATCACCCGGGTTTACTCTATCATCGGAAAATCACTTTCCTGAATAGCCCGTAATTCGATTCCTTGCTAAAAGATTGCTAGTTAAACGTGTCTCCTGAGGATTTATTCACTCATCCGCTAACGGAGATCCAGTGATATGATATTCCAGGCGTCGGGATACGGGATCGCGAAAATGTATTCCTAACGGTTTTATAATGTGAAAGGCTGACCAGTATAGCTGAATGGAGGGTCCATCCTAGGGTAACACAACACATGGCTAACCGCGTGCAGTGCTTACATGCAAGTTACACACAAGGGTCGACTATTCTTTAGCTGCCTGCCATGAAGTTGGGTAATGAGCCGTCGCGTAGCCTGGGCTATCCCCAATAAGATTGATATTGGGTTTTACGAACTGACTTTTTAGCACTGAGCTCTCATATATTATTCCTCGACGTGGTCACTGGTCACTGCTCGTTTTTTGTACCAGTTTACGACCGCTTCGGGATGGTGATCTTCAGCGTAACAATGGTATTGACTTATGAAGCGATTTGGTCCGGTAGGATTGCTAATGTTCTGTGATATTCACTCGATAGAACTATACCTATTGAAAAGAGATCGACAGGAGACGTTCTTCATCAATGACTGTCAATTAATTATTATTCCAAATGACAGTCACATCCATCACTGGACACTCCACTTTCACCAAATAGTCATCTGTCAAGCGAGAGCTGGAACTAAACCCTAAATGTACGCAAAGCTTTTTTTATAGATTGTCATTGACTGAATTCTTACTTTCCTGACTATAACTACGTGGCTCCTTATGAACTACAGCATCAAAATGGATCATTCAAGCTATATTGAATATTGAGCTAGGAAATTGACAACGGTAATCGTTGGAAACTTGGAGAGCGTATTGTTTCTCTCCTTCGTTATTTCAAACAAGTGAATAATATTCTTCCATTTATTGAGCCACCATAGTGAAACGGAATGTGCCCCTCTCTAAAAGTTATCGAATTTATTCAAAAGTACACAAAAGTACTTTGGAAATTTATCGTAAATGGAGTCTAGCAGTATCAATTATATGAAAAATGATAGATTCTACTAAAAGATGAGTCAACCAAAATAAGTTTGTTAGTGGGGACGATATTTACCTAATCCAGAAGTGTATTTTGTCAAATTTTCAAGAAAAAAAAAACGGTGCGTACTTTAGACCATACGATCGAGGCGTAAGCTCCTTTATGAAGATGAGAAGAAGAGGAGAAGAAAAAGGAAGGAGGCAAGGAAAAGAGGAAGAGAGGAAGAAAGAAAGAAATGACGGAGAGAAGAAATCGAGAAACAAAGAAAAGAATTAGCAAAAAGAAGGAAGAAAGAAAGGAAGAAGGAAAGAAAGAAAGAAAGGAAGAAAGAAAGAAAGAAAGGGAGAACCAAGAAGTACGGAATGAAGGAAGGATAGAAGGATGGAAGGAACAGAGGAAGTCGGAAAGGGAGAAGAAAGACAGGAAGACAGAAAGACAGGAAGAAATGAAGAAAGAGAAAGATATAAAGAGAGAACATGAAAACAACTGTCTGACGTAGTGCTACTCACAAGCAGACGTAGCTCACATTACATTAGTTAACTTGGACATCGAAGCTCAAGGTTACTAAAAAATGCGCCCTCACCATAAAACTTTCAGAGGACACGAATTAAGTAGACTTTATATAAACGTATAAATTTCCTATCCCATATCCAATTAACGACAATGATATGAATATTAACCATTTGGCATGAATCTTCGAGACTTTATTCAACCGATCCCTCAACAGAAAGTCACAAAAGTCCCTTGAGCTACTTATTCTAACTTAAGTTCAATATAACTTATAATCTTGTTTCCTTGCTTCTTCCTATTAATTACATAGTATGTGCGCATGATCGAGCTTCCAGGGCTCCCGTTTTCAAAAAACATCTTCCAATTTCATAGTTTTCTCACATTTCTATATTATTCCTCTAAAATCTTTTATCTGAACAAACCCTTGGCCTTATCTTCCCTGAATTCTTCCAGTTTCTTCATCCATCCTACTCCATGACCACTCTCATCCGTTATTCCTCTCGCACAATCACTTACACTTTTACCTTCCTCTTCCTTTCTAGTACATACTTCTAGAACATGTTCTCGCGACTCTTATTCATAATCACACACTCTACACATTCCCTCCTGTTCGTCCCTTCAATATCGATGTGCTTCCACTGCAATCCACCATGTTCATCTGCACTTGTCTATGCCACTTCCTCTCTTTTTTAAACTTTGTCAGGTATTTCAGTTCTCCCGCCAATTTAACCATCTGATACCACTTGATGTACTATGATTCCATAATTTTCCTCCCTTCCTATTTTCAGCTTTTCCTCAAACTTGCATGCGTTCTCCGATTGACAAACTACCATTTTCCCTCTTCCCATTTATCCTATCAGCATATATCTTGCAGAACTCCAAATATCGCTCAAGACCCACCTCAATAACCTTTCGTGAAGATAGTCCACTTTATTTTGCTCCTTCCAACCCTCTATCTCTATTTCATAGCACAAAACTGACCATACTAGCACACTGAGCATTCAAATTCTTATTTTCCAATCGTCCTTGAACCTTCTATTTCCTATTTGCCTAACTGGGCCCATTATCTTACTCGCACACTCCACCCTTTTCCTCATTTGCAATTCGTTGTTACCTCCTGCAATAAACCAAAACCATAAGCAACAGAATTCTTCCACCAGTTGAACCATTTTTCCAATAAACTTCTACTCGTACTCTACTTTATTCTCTCTATTACGGAAGCTCACTATCTTGGTCGTACTCACATTCACCGTTGAATATTTCCCTCGCACGTATTCTTCAAACCCTTTCAATATCAAATTCAACCGTCTTTCATCCTCTGCCAATAGTGCAACATTATCCAGATATGCTTAAGAGTAAAGCTTACCGCTATCAGAGATCGTGCCTCCTTTTCTCTTTTCTTAAGCTTATCCCCCAAGTCTGCCAAAATTATCGTGAACCATAGCTAATTCAACGGGCAGCCTTGCTTAAGTCCTGTTCCTGTCCAAAACTTATCTCTTTTCTCATTTCCTAGCTTCATTATAAATCTACTTTTCTTTTTTTTATAGCCTCACGCATTACCATTCTGCTGTCTGAGTCGGACACATCTCTTCTCTTATTCCTCCTCTCATACTTTAGAGCTTTTTCCTCTGTACCATCCTCTCCTGTTGTTTTTTATCTCATCACCTCCCTCCTCTTCTTCCTGATGACCAATCGAGGAACTCCGTTCACTTACTCATTTTCATATCCCGATTAGCTCACTTCCTTCTTTCCCTGTTCCCTTTCTTCTTCCCCGTTTTTTACTGCCCATACCTTTCCACTCATTCTCCCCTCCTTTCAATATTTTACACTCTCCTCCATTTTCTTTTTACCCTCCTCATATTGCTCCTCCCGCCATCCTGCCCGCACCATTTTCCCATCTTCTTTTTGTCTCACCTCCTCTCTCATCCCCTCAATCACCCTCTTCATGCCCTCTTTTATCCAGTTTACCCCTTCTTTTTCTATACCTCTTAGATTCTGAATCTTAATCTTTTCTCCGAAATCCCTCAACTCTAATCCTACTCAGCGGTTCATATTTACCTTCCCCTGCTCTTCCCCTCCCTTTTTCCCTCTAGAATGCTTATAACCTCCTCCTTCCGATTTCGCTATCACTGGAAAGTGCTCAGAGCCTACCTCACTGCCCACTTCTATTTTAACGAAAATCTTCCTCATTATTTCCTCTGCTGAAAGTAGTCCATCACAGTTTTCTATAATCCTGTAAACGTTATTTTGCCACCCTCATCTCGCTTTGTACTGCCATCACTAATGAATCACCCTGCCTTTCCTGCAAGGTTCAAAAACATCCCATACGCCTGATCTGTTTGACTAAATTTCGATATCGTTAGTAACGCCTTCTCCCCTTCATCCCGTACCTCTCCCTAATTACCAGTCCAGGCATTTAGATCACTGGCTACCAAATTAGCTTCTTTCCTTTCCTTTCATTCACCTTTTCATAACTCTCCATTCCTCATCTTCTCCTCTTTGCCTGTAAACGCATACCACACTACTAAGGTATGCTAGAAAACAACCTTTTATTTAAAAGTCGTAACGCTAAGGGCTCAAATAGTGCCATTTGCATAAAAAATGACCCATGCAAAACTTGAAGCCGATCGATTTCAGCGTGTTTCAGTCATTCTTCGATTCTATTTAAGGAAAGTCAAACATGGTAGCGTATACGTTAACGGCCATTTCCAATAGCTCTATCTCGTTCATAATCTAAAATTTTTAACTACTCAGGGGTACAAGAGTTTAAATAGTTACCATGCCTTCACTCAATTATAATAATCATGCCATTTTTTATTAGGAAAAAAGTTCCAGTCAAGACAATAATGAAACGGGTCATTCTTCTTCGGTTTGTGTATATCATTACAATTACAGGAAGCAATCTCTCATCAAGAAACAAGCATAGATAATCATTGTGTTTTTTGACATCTCTAAGCATGATAGAGCAGATGAAAGCATTCAAGAAATGATGACATTTTGGAAAAAGTCTAACATTCCGACACCGGATGCCAAGAATATAACTAAAAAATATATAAAATTCTGTGACACATGGCATTAGTTGAAAAAAAGAAGTCAAGATTCTAGGAAAGGTGCTGCCCAGGAAAAGAAAACAGTGATTTCAGGGACTAAGTGGAGTACATGTGACCGTAATTAAAAAGCAGAGCTGAAAACTGTACTAGCAGCAATATCAAATATATCCTCCAGCTGGTCCTTAAAATCTCTTTTCTTCTTTTTCTGGGCAGATCCTTTCCCAGACTCTGAATTCTTTTTCAGTTCACGCCATGTATCATAGAGACTGATATATCTTGAGGTTATATTCTTGGTATCCTGTGTCGGAATGTTGCCTTTTCTCAAAATTTCATGATTCCTTCAATGCCTCCATGTGCTCTATCATGCTGGGAATGTTTCGAAACACAGTGATTATCCATGCCTCTTTCTTGATGGGAGATTGCTTACTGTAATCGTAATAATAGGTTAACACTGAAGGAAAGCGTCTCGTTTACTATTGTCCTGACTGGAACTCTTTTCTTGAGAATAGGCAGCATCATTGATACAATTGAGTAGAAGTACGTTTACTATTTGAACTCTTGTTTCACTGATGAGTTGAAAATGTAGGATTATAAACGAATAAAGCTGATTTCTTAGCAGTTTTTGACACATTCCAAGATGCAACTATTACGAAAGCCGCCAACGTATACACCATGTTTTACTTTTCTCACGTAAAACCGGAGAAGACTAAAGGACATTTTGCGCGAGATCGCGTGGCAAGATGTGAGCACCCTGTACATAGCAACTTTAAAGCTCTTGAACCACTGTGGAAAGTTTTCCGATCGAGCTCAAGTTTCCCACAGATCATTTTTTATATAATTGATACTATTTGAGCCCTTATCATTACAACTTTTTGGAAAAAGTTGTTTTCGGGTACACCCTTACCACTACACCCAATTTTTGCACTTTGATTTTCTATCATTGCTCTGCCTATTTTTCTCCCATCTTCTTCTGATCTCTCTTTCACCACAAGACCGTTTCTCATCCTTGATACCATGCCACCTTCTTTCTTCTGCTTGCGTTTTCCTCTCTTGCTTCTTGAATCCTCCAAACATATCTTTTTGGTGACATTCTTTCTATTCTCTTTCAGTCTGTCTGATCTGCCCATGGCTCACTCATTATTATTATTTCTCATTTTTTAAATGAACCCCAGAAGCCCTTTTTATTTTTTCAATCCTGAAACATTCCCAAACCCCAGTTTCATTTCCCTACCTTCTTCTTCTGCTTCTCTCGTCCTTGTTCTTATGCTTTCCTGCTCTACGTGAACTCCGCCGCATTTCCTTGAATTCCATTCCCCTGTTCTCCGTATTTCTTCTTTCTTACCTCATTTGACAGGCTTGTGATTCTTCTTGTTCTTCTTTCCAGATCCTCTTCTCTCCATTTAATCTTATCCGTGTCAGAAGAAATATTTCTTGCATCCCTCTCCATATTCCTCCTATTCTCTATACCCCTTCCACCTTACTTTTGTTCCGGAGTCAATTATCATCTTCGTTATGACTTCCTCCCCCGTTCCACAGTTTACTTCGACCTCCTGTATCAACACGTCTCTTCTCCTTTTTTCGTTTACTCTCCTTCTATACCTCTTTCCGCCTGTTTTGATATCGTACCTGCATTTCCATCGTCCATTTTCACTTTTGCACTTTTATCCCACCTTCATTCGATTTTTCGCTACCTATTGTCTGCTCCATACACTACTAAGTCCTTGCTTCTAATTCACTCAATTTCCAGTTCTTTATCTTCTCTCCGTTAATTATCTAGACTCTTCAGTTTTTTTCATGTTTTTACAGTTTCTTTTTCCCAATCTACCCATTTTTCTTCTATCTTTTTCACCTACTCCTTGGTCTCATCCCCTTGTCCACCTGAATCACCTATTCTCCCACATATTTTCTCCCTAAATTCCTTCATCATTTTTACTAACCGATTCTTTTCTCCCTCTTCTTGTCCGTACGAAAATGTTCTCATTTTTACATTCTCATCAGAGAAGGTATTAGATTTGTGTAAAATTTGACCCCCCCCCATTTCTTTTTGACAACTTTCCAAGTTTTAAAACCCCCACAACCGGTTTTTTAGCCTCTGGC
>WSXT02103659.1:0-11376 GCA_011762715.2 Neuroterus valhalla
TCCCAAGAAGAAACATTTTTGCTCTGTGACTCTCTTTTCAATCTTGCGTTATTTGGCTAAAAATTCTCATTTTCTTTTACATTTTTGAATTTTGAAAATGCCAAAACTCTGGCAATTTTGCTTTCATCAAAAAAAGTCATTGAGATAAATTGTTTCATTTTTTACCTACTACAAGAAACCGTACTTATGATTTCTGATTCTTGGAAAAAAAGTCAAGTCTCAAAACGTGAAGATTTCATCAAATCCGCGAAAGTCAATTTTTACATAAAATCAATACCTTCTCATTCAGAATGAGAATGTAAAAAAATAAATCATTAATAAAATATATTAATTTTCTACACTACAAATTCTCATAGATACCTGAATTTTGAATGAAAACCCATAAATTTCCAACCAAAAATAAAACACATTTTGAATCAAATATTTCAATTTTCAGCGGGAGAGATGAATTTTGAACAAAGTAGTTCAGCTTTTAACCAATAAGTTAGTGATGGACAAAAAAAAGGTGACTCTCAACAAAATAGTAGAATTAAAAAAAAATTCAACCCAACATTTCGAATTTGATCAAAAGAGGGTTTTGTACTTCTTATACTAAAATGAAGATGATTGTAACAACTATATCACAAGTTCATTGTTCCTGAATGTATGTTACTGCCAAGAAGAAATATAATTCTCGCGGAGAACGAACGTCCGTGACTTAGGAATATTACCGTATGTTATTAAAGTAATTTACCGGACTCTTTAAATATATAAGAACTCCTGCACTTGAGAAATAATAAGAAAACAATATGCAAATAAAAAAATCTGCCCGCTGAACGTGCATATTCTCATTGCACGCGATTCGCTTCGCTTGGAATTTGGAGCGCGCCTAGGGCGCGCGTCTTTCAGATCACGCCCTTCGCGCTGGGTTTCTTTCGGCAAAAATATGTTGTAAAAACATCTGAGATGAAAAAAAATTATTAATTGAAAAAATTATTAATTGAAAAAATTATTTATTGAAAAAATTCCGATTTTATGCAATTATTAGAATTACGCAAATATGTATTTTAAAAAATTCTGGGCATCATGCGAAGAAAATAAATATATTTTGAAAAAACTTCAAAATAACTCAAAATTTTCTTCAAATCTTAGTTTTACACGTTCATTAAAATTATGCAACGAAAAAAAGGTATTCAAAAATATAGGAGTACGTTGAAAAATGGTTGTTTTAAAAACTTTTCGAAAAACAAGCACCCTAAAAACAATGTGCAATAGAAAGAAATAACAGAAAAAATAAGACTGGAGAAAACTCCAATTTTTTGTGTTCTTCAAAATTAAAAAAAATTTTAATGCAAAAACCTTGTCAATATTGATGCAGAAAACTTCTCAATGTTTACAATGCTTTCTCAGAAGCAATATGAATGAAAAATAAGCTTTAAAGGTAAGTAAGTAATGGAATCTATCATTTTGCAACATCAAATGTTTCCAACTACACGAGGGTCGTTTCTACTTGTCTCTTCTAATATACATACATAGAACGGATGGAGGTAGAAAACAGTCCTGGTGTAGTTACAATTTTAAAATTTGGAGAAATTTCGTTCAGTAAATTATTCTTCAACTTATTTATGCATTAATAAATATTTTGAAAGTTTATTTTTCATTAATTTTGTTTCTGACTTGGCATTGTTAAAATGTAGGAGTTTTCCTTATTAATTACAAGGATATTAAATTGAATTAATTTTATTTTTATATACAGAAACATTTTAACTGATGAAATAGACCTACTATTAAATATTCTTAAAAACTATTGTTTAAATTTAAGCAATTGATTGAAAACTTATGAATAATAGGAATAGGATTGAAACAGAAGGCTATTTACACAAACGGTTGATTCTCTGACCTGTATAATAATCACCGTCATACAAATATTGTTATCACGTAAATATTTCTGTCGCATAAAACCAATTTCGTCCTAACCAATGGTGTTTTTACTTACAACCTAATATATATTTATATATGTATAAATTACTCTATATGCCACTTACAAACATAAGTTCTGACTGTAAGTAAAGGCAGACCTTGATCGATCGATCTGATTAGTTCAACAATCCCAAATGTTGCGAACGTATAATTACGGTGGGTCGCAAATGAAGATTTTCCACCGTAATTGCTGACAGAACGACTCCCTTCTTTCTGAATCATGAGTCATTTGTATCAAATATCCTTTCAACTCCCAAATAAGATGAAGAATATACTTAAAAAATAAAAAAATTATTAGATTTCTCAAGAAAAGAGTTACCTACACAACAAAATCATCGTAACGTAATATTTCTTCAAGTTGATGTTACATATTTATTGATAAATCGAGAAATCATGTATACTAAGTAAATTTATTACTTACAATAATGAATAATTAGGAAGCTTTAACGAAAATTTAAAGTCTTAATTTTATAAGAGAAATCTTTTTTTCTTAATCAAAAAAAAAAAAAAAAAGATAATAAATTATTTAAAATGGCTTTAAGGAGAAGAAAACAGAAGTCGCGGTTTTCAAGTAAACTCATTTCTACGCTGCGTTAAGGCGTAGTAATTATTTAATTAATCTCTCGTGAATGTATACAAATATTTGATTTGTGTTTTATTCTAAACGCAGCGTAGAGAAGACTCAAATCTCGAATCCAATTTTCGATTATAATTTTATGTACGCATTCACTGAAACTGAAAGGCTGTTTTGGAAAGAAGGTGAGACTACTTTTACAAGGTTTCTTTTTACATTTGTCATTCTGAGTACAAGCCTTAAAAATTATGAATATCATCTGCATTTCATTCAGATTGAAGATAGTGGAATTTGGTGATGTAAAAACGGACGAAGTTTCAAAGCGACTTTATGTTACAAATTAACAATTCTGAATGAACGGCTCTCGGCTTTTCCTGAGCGGAAAATCAGTATAAATAACCGTGAACTCTTAACGTTTTTGAAAAAATCAAATACCAAGTATCGAGTCATAAAATCACTGTAAAATCTTTTTATACAATATTGCCATTGTCTCAGTTGAGCTTAATAATAAATCACTCGAGAAATCATTTTACGGAAAATTGTCTGAACTCAAAATCCTAAACAGCAGCACTAGCACTTTTACAGTAACATCATCATTTTCATTTGAAAGAGCATAGAATGTGACGACAAATAATTTCAAAGCGTTCTAAATGTCAAAGAATTTACTTAATATAAATACAGAGGAGAATTTCGGCTTTAAACATTTTACCGTAATTAGCAACGAGAAGCACAATTAAATCAAGTTTAACGTATAAACTCTTCTTTTAAAACACAATTCTACCTTTCAGGACGTCTGCACCAGAATAACATTTTTTGTTTGTTTATTTATTAACAGTGCAGTAGCTTTCTTTTACTTGTGTATGTATTTGTGCTCTGATTCTGGAAAAAAATATATGAGATAAAGTAACTGAATAATATAGGAATCCTATATGGAGGATTATTTGCCCGAAGTCTATGATGCTGAAAATATATTCTAGCCCATTTTATAATAAAGATCTAGTGGGGACTTTCACAGGCAAACTTGTTTTCGTAGCATCAAATTGCAACTGTTAGTGCACCGCAAGATGAGAACGTCTAAAAATTCAGACGCCTCGGATACCACTTCTGTGCTCTCGTCTCTACGCTCGTCGCCTAGTACCAGACTGAAGAGAATAATTATAAATTCTTTCGTTATTCAGTTCGGCACTAGCGAACATTTTATCGCAAAGAGTGAGTGGTCTTAATTAATTCAACGAGACAAAAATAGCTCACGAGAAGTTATCACCCGTAATTTCTGGCTTCACTTTTTTAAGCGGCGATCCTGCCGGCGGTCGACTTTCCGTCACAGGCCTCTTTACTTGCGGATTACTTTTCCCTGTTGTGGTGGGATCTGAAAAAAATATTTTCAAATGAGTGTTTAAAGGAAAGAAATTCAAATTCATTTAATTATTAAATCTAGAATCATGAAGTACACTGAATCATAATGTCCGTTCAGTAGTTAAATTTTGAGTAAAAAGGTCAATTTTATTCCGAAGAAGGGGATTGAAAGGAGACTTTTTTTATTATCAAAAACTTTTCATATCGTATAGATAGCTCTTGCATATTGCATGAAAGTGCTCCAAGCAGTAGCGCCTTTTCTTGAGAAAGTTTCCTAGTCATTTTTCGGTTTGAAATATTTTTCAGCTAGCTTTGAAAAATATACTTAACACTTCAGCACTTTCTACTGACTAAAATCCTGAAGGTGAAAGGTCTTATGTTTTTTTTTCGAATTCATTTTTTCTACTAAAAATTTCATTATTTGCTTGAAATTCTTTTGTTTCAAAAGTTCACCTGTTTAGCTCAAAGATGATATAGTTCAATTTTGGCAAGAGTCAACCTTTTTAATAGAAAATTCGTCTTTTTGGATCGAAAATTCAACAATATAGTAAAAATTTATTCTTCTTAACCGGAAAATATTTCTTGGTCGGAAAATCAACTCTTTGGTCAAAATTTTTTTTTTGTCTTAGAAATTAAACAGTTTTTCAGATGATTCGTCTTTTTGGGTTAAAAACTGATCAATTTTTTTTTGGTTTGAAGACATATCTCCCCAGTTAACCGTACAAATATCTCCTTGTAATTCGTTTTTATGGTTGAAAATTCGATTTTTAAGGGATAAAAATGATATATTCCGTTATTGGTTGAAAATTAGCCTCTTTCAGTATAAAATTGAACTATTCACTTGAAAATTCATGTATTTCGTTGAAAATTATCCTTTTCTTGTTGCTGAAGTTTCATATTTTTCGTAACAAGTCATCTCTCATGAGTATCCTCTTTTTTGGTTAAAAGCGATACTTCTTGGTTGGAAAATAAACTGGTTCTATTAAGAATGCTACTTTTCTTTCGAAAATTCGTCTTTTTGGTTTGAAGATTCATTTTCATCCGTCGAAAATGCAACTGCTTTTTGGAAATGCATCAGTTCTGATTGAAAATTCTAAGAAATAGGTTGAAAATTCAAATATTTTGTTGGTAATTATAGAGTTTTTCGAAAATTCAACGATTTTGTTAAATAGTCGTCTTTTCTAGTCATAAATTAAAGTACTTTACAGAACAATTTTCTCTTCGGGTTCAAAATTGCACTATTTGGGCGAAAATATTAATTACATGGTCGAAAATTCGTCTTTTTGGTGTTAAAAATTCATTTTTATTCGTCGAAAATGCAACTGCTTTTTGGAAATGCATCAGTTCTGATTGAAAATTCTAAGAAATAGATTGAAAATTTAAATATTTTGTTGGTAACTATAGAGTTTTTCGAAAAGTCAACGATTTTCTTATATAGTCGTTTTTTCTAGTCATAAATTAAACTACCTTACAGAAAAATTTTCTCTTCGGGTTCAAAATTGCACTATTTGGGCGGAAATATTAATTACATGGTCGAAAATTCGTCTTTCTGGTTTGAAAATTCATTTTTATTCGTCAAAAATGCAACTGCTATTCGGAAATTCATCAGTTCTGATTGAAAATTCAAGAAATAGGTTGAAAATTTAAATATTTTGTTGGTAATTATAGAGTTTTTCGAAAATTCAACGATTTGATTAAATAGCCGTCTTTTCTAGTCATAAATTAAACTACTTTACAGAACAATTTTCTCTTCGGGTTCAAAATTACACTATTTGAGCGAAAATATTAATTACATGGTCGAAAATTCGTCTTTTTGGTTTGAAAATTCATTTTTATTCGTCGAAAATGCAACTGCTGTTTGAAAATTCATCAGTTCTGATTGAAAATTCAAGAAATATATTGAAAATTTAAATATTTTGTTGGTAAGTATAGAGTTTTTCGAAAATTTAAAAATTTAGTTAAAATTTCATCTTTTTTCGTTGAAACTTTGCCTTTTCAGATAGGAAATTCAACTATTTTGGTACGGATTCCACTATTTGATTCGAAACTAATTTCTTCGTTGAAAAGTCAACTGTCTTGCAGGAAATTCCTCTTTGCGGCTTAAGAGTTAATCTTTTTTTTGTTGAAAATTTGACTGTTTTGTCAAAAATTCGTCATTTTCGTCTGTCTTCAACTATTTTTCATTTGAAATAGAGATATTTTTTGTTCGAAATAGACTATTATATTTTTCATGAAGGATTCGTTTTTTTTAATTCAAAGTTTGAATATCTTAAAGAAAATTTACATGTTTTGTTCAAAATCTTTTTTCTTTTTGGGTATTAAACTCATCTATTGTGTTAAAAATGCAGCATTCCAACTTGAAACATTAGGAATTTGGAGCATTTTGAATGGAATGTAATATAGGAACCACATTAGTTTTATTTCTGTCTATGATTTTCGAAAAATGAATTGAAACTGGGTAAAAAATAGGAAAATGAGGTCGAAATTCTCGATATTAGGTGTTAAGGGGATTTTTTTAATTTAAGGGAAGAAAGAGGGGAGTGGGTGAAAAAATAGAGGTTGGATAAAAAAGGGACGGACTGCGATTCCTCTTTCTTGAGTAAAAATCGAGAATTATTTCCCGAAATTCTTACCTTGAAGCCACCTGACTTGTGTCGCAGGTCCGTAACCTTTGTCGTTTCTGGCAGCTATTCTAAAGATGATGGCTGGCTTAGTTGTAGTATCAACATGGGCCGCACTAAGAGAACTATTTGGTACTGAACAAGCATTGGTGGGTCCACAATAAACTCTTATGAAAGCTAACTGAGTAGGAGTCGTTGCAACAGTTGTTGCTTCCCCTGAATTGGCTGCAGCGTTTGCACTTCGCACTGCCAGGTAGACTGAATACTCCAAGATGGGTCCCAAATTACTAGGTGGAGGTTCCCAAGACAGTTGGGCACCTTCGGTCGACTTTGAGATTTTTATAGCACTCGGAGCGCCAGGGAATCCAGGAAGACACGTTTTGAACGCAGACACCTGTAATCAAAAATTTTTCGAAATTATTCTATATAATAATCTACAAGTGTACGCAGCTAAGTTCATGATTCTGTACGCAATTTTGCTGTTCGCATCTGATGTATTCCGTTCGCAATATGAAGTTGGTTCACAAAAATGCTTTTACTTTTTTTTAATTCCTGTTATTTTGAAAAGATTCGAGTTATCGTTAGAAGTTTAGAAACACATAAGTGTAAGATGAAATAATATTCAATTGATAATACATGCAATTCTTTGGAATCAATTTAATTACTTATAATAATCTTGATGTGTTCGCAGTTTTCTGTGAGCATCATGTAGTTGGTTAGCAGAGGTTCTTAAGTTTCTTTACTCCAGTTTTCCATTTTGATTAGTTACTTCTTTTTATTGAAAATTTAGAAACACATTCTAAAAATCGTTCAATCTTAATTAAAACAAAAGCTAGAATGAATGATCAATTATATAAATTTTTTTCTGAAAT
The DNA here is from genome assembly GCA_011762715.2 of Neuroterus valhalla. Lineage (NCBI taxonomy): Eukaryota > Metazoa > Arthropoda > Insecta > Hymenoptera > Cynipidae > Neuroterus > Neuroterus valhalla. The sequence continues at coordinate 7,383 of WSXT02103659.1, forward strand.
GAATAATTCGAAAATTGAAAGTGTTTCGACTCAAACTATTTTGCATTCAAAGTTCGCAAAATTATATTACAGTTATTTTTTAATTGTGAGTTTGTATTCTCCCAAATGGAATAATTTTATATTTGAAAATTTTATATCAGATTAAAAATTTGGAAAAGCTTTTCAATCAAAATGATTTGAAGTTCTAAAATTTGTAAGTTCGAAAGCTTCCGAATCCAACAGTTTGATATTCTTATAAATTCGCAATGTTCAGAATTGGATATTTTCAGATTAAATGTACGAAAATTTCAAACCACAATTACTTTCAGTTGAACAATGTCAAATTAGGAGAAATTAAAATTGAATGAGTTCTAAATGAAAGAGTAAAAAAAATTCAACGAATTATATGTTTGATTTCAAAATTGAAAGGGTTTGAAATTAAACATTTTTTATGAGTGTATAATTGCAAAATGATAGGATTTGAAATGATATCATTTCTGATTCAAAGCGTTCAGAATGGAATAATTTTATATTACACTTGTGGAAATAAGACTTGTTCAGATGGACAATTGCAAATGGAAAGGATTTCAAATGTTATCACTCTCAACCAAATGCGTTCAAAATAATTGATAAAATGCTCGAATTCATAGAATTGTCAGTTTGAAGCTTGAAGATAGGATAATGAGCATTCAAAGTCTTTCAATTTGAAGTTGAATAAGTTCGAATGGATATCTGCCAAATATAAACATTTCTGAATAGAACTTCGAATAACGATGACCTTAGATGAATTCAAATTAAAAGTTTTGAAGGTTGAATAATTTCATATTAAAATATTGAAGTTCCAAATATTTAGATTCAAATTTTCAGAATGATAAAATTTCAAATAGAAAGTACCTAATTTAGATATTACCACTTTTAAATAAAAATGTTAAAAATAAAACATGCATGAATAGAAACCTTCAAAAATTAGAATAAAAAATTGATAAAATGTTCAAAATTAAACAATTTTCAGTTCGAAGTTCGAGAAAGGACAATTTCATATTAGGCGTCATTGAAATTTCATCAATTTTAGAAAAGTATTCAACTCTTCCAATTTTTATTTTAATAAGTTGAACATTTTTATAAGGACTATAAAATTATGAAATTTTGAATGATTTCGAATTCATAACGTTGGCAATTCTAAAATTCGAGATTCAATGTTCGAAAATTTCATATTTTCTTTCTTTTAATAAATTCTTAGGAATAACAGCTTAAATAATTTTATGAATTAAAATTTAGAAACTGATTGTAAATAAGAATCATTTCCAATTGATATACATGAAATTCTTCTGAATCTGTTCAAAATCTTCGAAACTGTAGAACGAAATGAAATGATTAATTGAAAACCTGATATTCGAAGATTTACTTGGTTACGGTTTGTTCATTTTAAGCAAAAGTCGAGTCTTTGATCTTCATTTCTCATAGCAAAAAGTCAGAATAATTTTAAATACTATAGAAGTTACACGATTTTGATTGTACAGTTTGAAAACGATTATATTTCATAGTTTAAAAAATAATTAAACTAATGCTTGATTAAATACCTAATTTTAATCTGGAATTACCAACATTTTATAGTTTCAAATTTCAATTAACGTAATAATGTAGGACTTCAATATTTTGAATCAAAATCCTGATTAAATATAATTTTACTGAGGCTAATTTATGTCAAAAACCAAAAGATGCGAAATTTTCTTGATAGTCAAATATGCTTCAATTTACACGTCCAAAATGGTAATTTCAAAATTTAAATTTATGAAGGTTCACCAAGGGGACCAAAGTAGTTGCAATAACTGAATTATTTTGAGTAGCACTCTCATTTTGGAAGCCCCTTTCCAAACAAATCTGTGAAAACATGCAAAATTTTTCCTGTCCAAATAGAACCCCACAAAAACTAATCAATCGAAATTGAATTATTCAAAACTTGATAATGTTTTTAATTAGCCATTTTAAACTTCATGCCCCTCAAAATATAATTCTTATGTTAAAGCTAGCAGTGCAATGTTTCTTGCGCGCTGTAGCGGGCGTAAAATACTGCTATTTAGAATCACATAAATTGACTTATCCAAAATTTAAATCAATTTTACGCACCTCACTCCACGCACTGCGTCCACAGCTATTTACCGCGGCTACGCGAAATTTGTAAGCGGTACCAGGTTCTAAAGGTATTTTAGTTTTATTTTTAAAAATGTCGGTCGTTAACGCCGTTGTTATATCCAATGTCTCATCCGATGGAAAATAATAATTTTGGACCGTAAAGTTTGTTCCTTTGACTATTCCAACATCGTACCACTGTACTTCCTTTTTCTTCTCCCCGATCTGAAAATAATTTGAGCGATTAATAATTTTGATAGTTCATGATCGTGTAAAAATAATAGGGATCACAACTTTGAAATTTTATGAGAAAAATTTACAATCGAGCAATATCAAATAAAACGTTCAATACTGCACAAACTTTGAGCTCTCAAAAATGAGACAAATCTACAATTGAAAAGCATTCAAAATTGTACAGCATTGGGCGCAGTAAGTACTTGGATAGGTGACCGTCCGGGGATACCGCGTGCTGTTGGCATGTTGTCGGGAGACTGTGTCCTCCCGTGTATCCAACTCAACAGATTATGACACTTTACTGGTTACAATTACCCCGCGAGGGATTATAGTCCAGGCATTGGCGTCGGAAAAATTAGTAAAATTCCCTAAAAATTCCTTCTTCCAATTTTTTTTGAGAACGCTTCATTAAGGGTTCCTATTTGACATATCAAAAATGTGTCCTCGATTAGGAGGAGGAACCCAGTTTTTTTTTTTGAAAACATTTCCAAAGCGTTTGCGTGTACGGGTGATTCCCATTGCATCGTAGAGCAAAATGTCCAACAGATGAAAGAAAGAAAACTAAATTATGAGCGAATTTGGTTAAAAAAAATAATCCGCTATCTTCAATAGGTTCTGAGTTATGGTACACTGAAAATTGCCCAATTTTTTGGATTTTCAGCGAAAAATCGCTAAATCTTGAAAAAAAAAACCACTCTATACCTTTCTTCCTAATTACTTTACAGATAAGTGTTTCACAGGTAAGTTGAAGAATACTCAATTTCCTGTGATTCCAAAAAAAAACAATGTTCTAACTATAATGGGTCATAAGTTATGACCCCTCAAAGTTGACTGTTTTTGCCTATTTTTAGTGGCAAAAGAACAAGGTTTAATTTTCTCCAAATTAATCGTTCTGGGTTAGGTTTACGTTAATGTTGCTAGGAGAAGAAATAGAGTAAACAAATATCTGCGTACATCTGAAAAAAGGCTTCAAGCCCTATAAGTTTAGGAATTTCAAGGTTTCAAAAATTCAATTTTTTTTTTGCATTTTTGACCAAAACCGGTTTTTTACGAATATCTCGTTTTCCGCGAGTTTCACAACTAAAATCATAGAAAGGAATAAAAAGTGGAGTCGATTTGTCATAAGTTAAAAAAAAAGTGTCCTAGCCCTAGTAGGTCACGAGATATGACCTTGGAAAGTGCACTTTTTCTGCATAGAGGCACCTAAGTGTACCGTAAAGTAGAAGTAAGGCCATATAAATGTGATACATATCTTTTTATTATAAACAAATAATTTTTTAATAATAGTTTATAACAAAATCTTGTGTTCACCACTTTTGAGTACTTTTGTGGCAAAAAAAAATTGAATTGTCTGAAAATGTAATATATATATTTTTATAACAAAAAAAAAAAAGTTGTTTTAATGATTGTTTATAACAAGATCTTTGCCACAAAAGTACTTAAAAACTACTCAAAAATGTTTTCCACAAGATTTTGTCATGAACAGTTATTAAAAAAATTATTTGTTTATTAATACAAAGATATGTATCATATTTCCAGACAATTATGATTACTTTCTTGGCGCAAAAGTACTAAAAAAAATCTGCCCGCTTCGCGGGCACATTCTCATCGCGCGCTTCGCGCGCAAGTATCAGCGCGCCTAGGGCGCGCG
>WSXT02103670.1:0-11375 GCA_011762715.2 Neuroterus valhalla
TTCAGAAACAAAATGGCGGATCCAATATGGTGGACGAGTATGCTGGATAAAGTTTTGATTCTTCCCAAAATCGGTATAATGGGGTTTTCGAGGTCGCTGATTACGAATACGATTTCGGAAATTTCACAAACAAAATGGCGGATCCAATATGTCGGACGAGTATAATGAATAAGGTTTTGATTCTTTCCAAAATTGGTATAAGGGGGTTTTCGAGGTCGCTGATTACGAATGCGGTTTCCGAAATTTCAAAAATAAAATGGCGGATCTAATATGGTGGACGAGTATGCTGAATTAGGTTTTGGTTCTTTCCAAAATTAGTGTAAGGGAGTTCCCAAGATCGTTCACTACGAATACGGTTTCCAAAATTTCAACCAAGAAAATGTCGGGTCCAATATGGTCCACGAGTATGCTGAATAAAGTTTTGATTCTCTCCAAAATTGGTGTGAGGGGGCTTTCAAGATCGCTGAATACGAATCCGGTTTCCGAAATTTCAGAAACAAAATGGCGGATCCAATATGGTGGACGAGTATGCTGGATAAAGTTTTGATTCTTCCCAAAATCGGTATCATGGGGTTTTCGAGGTCGCTGATTACGAATACGGTTTCCAAAATTTCAAAAATAAAATGGCGGATCCAATATGGCGGACGAGTATGCTGAATAAAGTTTTGATTCTCTTCAAAATTGGTATAAGGAGGTTTTCGAGGTCGCTGATTACGAATCTGGTATTAAAATTTTTTGAATCAGAATGGCAGATCTAAAATTGCGGACTAGTAACCTACAATAATATTCAATTCTAACATTATCCGATATGAGGGATTTCGTGAGGTCATTGATTACAAATGGAATATCCTTAATGATATATTCATCCCAGAAAAATAGAGTTATCAAGTATAAAACAACGATTCTATTATTACAATAATGATTGCGCTATATAACAAATATTTTCCGTCTTATTTCTACCTCACAATACATCAATCGCTGTCACTAGAGTGAGAACAGTCAGTTTCGCAGTCAAGTTGTTCCTCAACTTTTTCCGAAAAAATCAACAACTGAGTCGCTTCCGCTGATGAAGATTTAATCTTTTCCATCGAACCTTTGTAAAAGCTTAAATAATAGGGTCAGACATTATCAAAAGATGTTTTTCTTGTTTTTGAATGTCATCAACTACAATTTCCGTGAGTTCTACTGTTGCATGTTCAAATTCAATTTTTAGCGGACGGCAGAATCTAGGGGACGTGGGACGGGTTTTTTTTTCAAATAATTTTTTCCTTGGTGTCAGGATTAGTAGACATGAGTTGCAAGGGCACCAAAGAAGTAAAAAAAAAGTACTCGTCAGTTTTGCGTCCATCATCATTCTCAAATTTTTGCTTAGAACCTGCTCTGGCCTGATGTCCCATCACAACCCCACTCACAAATCAGAGTGAATTGATTAATTTTATCTGTAGCTAAACTTCCAATAATGTCTGCCTCTTCTAAATGTATGATTCAAAAGAGCTTGCAAATTTACTTCGGCACAAGATTCTGCTATTTTCATTTCTGTTAAATTTGGATAACAATGTGCTTTTTTAGCAAGAACTTTTTTATATGAAAGAAATATAATCGAATTTCATTCAAGGCTGGCAGTGCGAATGCCTGAGTACTGGCTTTTTGATAAATTATTCTTGATCAATAATGCAAGAGCTGCTTCACCGGAAAATGGTACTTCGTGTGGTTCATCAAGAGAAGGTCTGCATTTGGAAGCTTTTGATGGACTTCCCAGAGAAACGTCTTCAACGACTTTAGCAGCATCTAATTTTCCCTCAGCACGCAGTTTCATTTGTGTTGCGTACCCTAACTCTTCTGTGCTGTGATCATGGCCAATTTTCTCTCGCTTTGTCCTCGTGCTGGATTCAGAGAAATTTGAAGAAGGTCGCCCTTTATTCCCCGAATCTAGAGCATCTGTTTGAAGACTATTACCATTGATAGATTCATTATAAGTGAAAATCTCTTCAAGCCATCTAGCGTTCTTGTCAAAAAATTTACTCTCAACTCTGTAAGATGCTTGCCATTTTTGTTCCATTTTGGGGATTGTCACTTGAGCTTTTGATTTATTCGTTTCTCGTGATTTGCAAGCATAACCTTGACGACTTGAAAGATCGTTTTCTATTATTTTTAGAATTCCGACAAAACTTTTCGAATGTATATGCATTTTCACAACTTCAAACATCTCTCTGCGAGTGATCTTGAAGTCTCGTTTGCTACATGCATTTTCTGAAACAGTAAAAAACATCAAATAGTAAAAAATGTTATGAAGAAAAGTTATGATCACAGAAATTTTATTCATAGTTGACGGTTATTCGCCGAGGAGTTATATTTCACAAACCATTTTTTAAAATTTGTATTTCATAATCTTTTACCAGTACGAGCAAAAAGCTTTCGACGAGGAAAAAATGTCAAATCGCATGATTTTCGTTCAATTTCAAGCTCCAAATACATACTTTAGTGCAGCGTCAACCGAACCAACTCAAGGCGTTGCAACAAGTCGCAACAGGTTGCTGCTGCACAGTGCAAGAAAAGCACTTTTTGGGAAAGAAATCAGCCGACTCCTCAATTTTAAACGGATCAGAGTTTTTTTTGTTGAAAATGCTCATGAAGAATCGCAGTTTAACGTAGATGTGCACGTTCTTCGAATTTGTCATTTCATAGTTTGTGATTTAGCTTTTAATCTGCAATTAATTATATTTGCGATATTTACGTAGCCTCATTCATCGATATTTCTTCACAAAGGTGTGAAATTAGTAAATTCCGTTTTTCAAATAAAAATGTAACATTTAGATGAAAGTCCTGTATCTTGTCAATTGTTATGAACAAATTAATGGATATAACTGTAAACTGTTGCATTTTCGGATTTCGAAGGTATTAAAAGTTTGAAAATTTTTCTAGACAAATTCACTTATTTGGAACATCTGATCATCGAAAATTTTTCTTTTCTGTGGAATCATCCGTTTCCATGTGGAGAACAAGAATATTACACACTAGAGTTCAATTAACTGTGTGTCGAAAACTTTTTTCCGATAGAATCTTTTATTTTCATCTGAACAACAATAATACTACACATTAGAGTTCCATGAAAAAATATGAGTGAATTTGTTTATAAAAGTTGTTTAAAACAATGGCAAATCATGTTTCATGGAATTCGAATATGTAGTATTCTTGTTCTTCAGATAAGAACAAAAGATTCCACCGGAAAAGAAAATTTTTGATACACAGAAATGCCAAATAAAAGAATTTGTTTATAAAAATTGTTTATAACAATGACAAATGGTTTCATGGAACTATTGTGTGTAATATTCTTATTTTCCAGATGAGAATGAATGATTCCACAGAAAAAAAAATTTTCGATGCACAGATGTTCCAAATAAGTGAACTTGTTTATAAAAATTTTTTAAACTTTCAATTATAATTGTTATATGGTGTTTGTTCGTAATTGAAAATTGTACTTCACATTTTTATAACAAAACCTATGTAAGTCATACATTCGTAATCCGAAAATGCAACAGTTAACAGTTGTATCCATTAATTTGTTTATAACAATTAAGAAACTACAGGATATTCATCTACAAGTTACATTTTTATTCAAAAAAAGAAGCTTCACTAATTTTACACGGCTGTGAAGAAATATCGATGGATGAGGCTATGTAAATATCGCGAATATAACTAATTGCAAATTATAAGCTAAATAACAAATTATGAAATAACAAATTCAAAAAAACGTGCACCTCTACGTTGAAGTACGATCCTTCATGAGCATTAAAAAAACCCTGATCCGTTGAAAATTGAGGAGTCGGATAATTTTTGTATGAAAAAAGTTCTTTTTCCCCACTGTGGTGCCGCGGCGGCATGTAGGCAGGCCGGAATAACCAAATAAAAATTCGCGTCAATGGCAAGGTTGCGAAAGGTTGCAGCTAATTTTTTGATATGTGCTACAAAGGGCTCCAGTCGCCTTTTTGAAAGAAAAACGGAAGCGGTTGATCGCGGTTAAAATTATTTGTGCATATTTTTATGAACGACTGCTAGCTGAAAATATAGGATCATACGATAAAAAGTTTGTAATTATATTTATCAACAATATTTTTTTTTCAAGTTTTTGTTTGTTTCATTCAATTTTAAAAACTGTTAGAAAGAGATTCCGTCGCTGAAAGTGTAAATGGCTCGACTTTTACATAAATTACACGACTTCTATAACAACCAATTTATTAACGCTTGGAGAGCGTAAAATTTTGCGTCTAGGAAGCGCAACTTTAGAAGGAGCCAAAGAACATTATATAAAGATTCAGACTTCCTTTTCCGCTTTTCCGAGGTCTAAAAATTATAATAAGTGATGGCAAACTCTAGAAAACCATTTTAAAAAAATTATTTCTTTCGACTTTTGACCGCTTTTTAGGCATTCGGAACCACTGTGTAGCGGGACGCGTAATCTCGCCAGTTTGCTGCAGACCGGCCTGAGATCGGCATGTTTGACATTTGCCAGTGGCACTGGGTATTCACTTCATAATAAAGTCTTGTTGAGTTCATAAATGGACAATTAACTACTACCTTCCTGAGAGTCGTGGGTACTCGACAATTATCTCTGGAGTCATATAAATAATTTACAAAACCACCCTACATACACTTAGCTCCGCAGTGCTGCCCGCCTTGCTTGAGAGACCCAAGTAACCAGCTTCAAGCTAGGTTGACTTGGGAGCCAAGTAGGTGCTGCTTGGCATGCCAAGCAAAAGTGCTGCCAAATGCACGGTTTTCCGCGTTTTAGCGCGGTATTCAAACACGCAATGCGGGAAAAAATTATCCTTCGCGAGTGCGGGATTTTGCGCAGTTTTTCAGGTTTTGCGCGCTTTATGTGCGGGTTCTCTTAGATGATAGTATTGTTGCGTGCAAACAGTTTTCATTTTGACAATCGACTATCTTAGGATCACAGAAAATCCCAAGTGACATATGTATTGACTGTATCGCTGTCTTTCTTGTGGCATTGTCTGTGTCGATTTTCGCCAGTGAGATGAACGTTTTTGAGAACACTTTCCAATGTCATTATGTATATCTATGTATACTAAGTTCTATGGTGATTCGCATAACGGCTAATGTGATTTATTGATAAATGTTGAAGAAGTCTTGATTAATAATTGAGCTGAAAACCGTTGCAAGTACTAACATAGCGGTATTTCGCAAATGTCCTTTCGCGTTGCCAATGTGTGAGAAATATAAAATACTTCCAAAACTTATAAGAAAATTTGTACTGTCTATTTATTTATATCCATGTCAGAATGAAAAACTCTTTTTCTTGCTATAACTCAGATTTTTTGGCGGGAAATGGGCAAGGACGATAAAAAAGATTGTCGCGAGAGCCGAAGTATTGCAAAAAGTAGGAAAGTGAACCGGAATTGAAAAACTGGATTTTGCTGATCATTGGATTTGAATCTAAAGTTCATTGCAGGTGTGTGTAATTTTCTTTTCGATCTTATTTAGAAATGTGTACAATATTATTATCTTTTTAAAAAATTTTTCTTCTAAGACTCTCGATTTTAACATTATATATAGTTTCCTAAATTTTTGACACGTGACACATTTTTTGACATACTTTCTTTTTCGATTGGTAATATAGGACTTTCGACGTGTGTGTCTAAATTGCAAAAATTATTGCTCTAAAATTATATAATTATATTACATTATACCTTTGTCTTCTTTTGTAAGCAGTTTCAAAATTTTTTATCCACAAAACATTTAAAACAGTCTTTCAATTTTTCGTGAATGATAATAAATTGTTTTATTGTTTTTCTCTATTATTTTAACCAAAATTCCACATTTTCATGAATACATAATATTTCATTGAGATTCAATTCAAACAATTCCTTTATTTTACAGATGGTGCAAAAGTGATATGGCAGCAAAAAATTGCGACTTATTAGAACATGCCGAAACAGCGAAGTATCTCTCATCTCTACAACATTTTTTATCAAGCAGACAAAAAACGCTCGGATTCCCTGCAAAAACTCATGAGTCCTTGAAAACTGAGGCAGTTATTGCTACCTTTGTCTGCTGTCACTCTGCGATAGCTGTCGTTGATCGTCTATTAAAAATGAAAAGCTAACTGAGAAGTTAGATTCTTATTTTTTATGTTTTTGAATGAGTACTTTCAAGTCGTTTCGCGTGCGTTGGCATCCTACCGTTAGGACGCCTCGACGTGTGGAAATAAAATTGGAAATAAAAATCGTGAAGTTCAAAATACAATAAAAAGTTGAGTCATTATATGTATGTAAGTAATTTAACCCATTACATCCTAATGTACCTGATATATACTCCTGTAATTATTTAACTAAATATTTGGAATATACTTATTATGCAATATAAAGGATTTGGAAAATTCTTCATTTCAAATTTCGCGGGATTTATGCGGGAAATGAGCGCGCCCTTGCGAGATATAGTATGTCAAATCTGGCAGCACTGCCAAACAAGTAAAACTGGTCACAAGCCAAGTCCAAAAGACAGCCATTGTTGTTTTGTTCGCACAATGTTACATTCGCGACGAGTAACGGCTTATTGGACACTGATATAACGATATCATTTGTGATAGTTGTGCGAAGGGATCTGTATTTTCATAAGTTATTCATGATGTGTTATAAGTACCATTGACGATTTTGTGAAGAATCTGTTGACACTATGGTAGTTGGAAAAATTGATCCTAAGGGTTGATGTTAAGCTTGTTATTCATTAATATAGTGTGTATCAATTAGTAGCTGTGTAGTAGTACCCCGTTGATAAAAGTTTATTCTAAATAGTATTGTAGCAAATTGTAGATTCGAATTAACGACTTTGCTCATGATATGAACCGTCTTGAATCCAAGCAATGTATGAAGCAAGCATAACATAAACTCGCAAGCGTATTTATAAGTTTTTCGTGTAGGAATTGTGTGGTTAATTGTACAGATGTATGAACAGTGAACTGAATTGTGAAGAATAATTCCTTCCTATTTCATCTGGAGCTTCCTCTGTCCATCTCCAAAGTTACAGATGAGCTTGGTCAGTACTAAAATAAAAAGATTGATATTATGTGCGAAAAGTATTTTTCATAATATGAATGAGGTAAATAATTATTTTTTAAGATGCTGGAGTTGATGAACATGTATTTCCGTCGTTAGATGAACAAATGATTAGTAGTCTATCTGACGTCAAAGAATGTGGTTTTCAGAATAAAATTTTAAATGGATACAAAGCTTGAAAGAAGTCTTTGACAAAAACTGACTCTTGCTTTCACTAAAAGTTTTGGTATTTTAGTTGGTGATAAAGTTCCTGAAGACAATGATGCTTGGGAAATTTACACACTCTTGAGACGAATGAACGATTTTATTCCGTCTCCTCGTCTGGTTTGTGACCATACTGTACGGTTGAAGTTCTTAATAACAGATTTTTTACATAAATTAAAAAAAATTTATGGATATGTTGTACTAAAATTTCACAATTTAACCCATGAAAAGCGCGCTGTAGAATTAAACGGTCCACTGGTCTATTTCTCTGGAATACGTTACAAGTCCAAACATCGAGAACTGAAATTCACTGCAGTTAGCACGACGTCTTGGATGAAGGTTGCTAAAACAATTGCTATGAAATATCAATTATAGTTGGCATATCCCAAAATAAGTGAAAATTTGAACCCAGATATTACTATTGCAAGCTCGGCAGAAATTGAACCTTATGAACTAAGCAAATATTTTCCTCGCTTCATTGACCAAGTGATTTCAACAGAAAAAGTCCATTTGAATGAAACAACTTAATAACTTACGCAGACCAAATAATAGCTATAAATATGGATCATAATGATAGACATTCGGTCAAATCGCTAATATATTTATTAAAGGCAATTCAATTTCTTTCGATATGCTGCGTATTGTGTGAAACCCTACTGTCGAAAATTTTATAAACATTGATAGTCTGTTAGAGATACATTTATGTATGTTTAACAAAGTGAGGAAATTTTCTGAGAAGGTTCAGTCACTATGAGAGAATGGATAAAGAACGATCAACAAAGCAAGTGTATTTATGTGTGTTGAATGGTAGCGTACCCAGAGGCAGACCAAAGAAGGAATGGTCAGATTGTCGGAATGAGACCCTTAAGAGAAGAAATATAAAGAGCCGTAGAAACACAAGAGCTTGTATGAAAACATGCATGGATGTAAAAGAAGCAAAAGATGTATGCCAGAATAGGGATGTAGGGAGAGCTATCGTATATAAGAAAAGGAGTAAAGCCTGGATCGAATGATTTTGGATACTATTTGGCCTGTGTAAAGATATCGCTTAGCGGATTACTCCAACGACTTTTAATGTGTATTGTTTTTATCAGGTCTTATTTTTTATGTTGATGAAGTAACCTCGTTTATATTCATCCTGCTTATGAATTCAATCGAAGCCTCTGTTTACTGAAAAAGCCGCGTCTCAAATAAAGGTCTTGGAATTAAAAAATATGATTCAAAATGGAATCAGGTTTTTTTCTGTTTGCAAAAAAAAACACGCAATGAATTCTAAGACTGATCTTATACCTACCCCTGCTCTCCTTTCCAAACATCTCTTGCTCAAAATTTCCCATGTCAATTCCATGCTCGAATCTTCCATTATCAATTCCTTATTTTCGAGTAGTACAGCGAGGCTGGAACCAAACGAGTTACGCTTACTCCGGAAGGGACTTGGCTTAATTGTGTAATAATGATAAAAAATTTTTTAGCTGAATGACTAAATGATCTATTTCATTTGACAGCTTTATTCATAGGAAAGTTTATATATTGTGCTGAAATTTTAGGAGATGCAATTCTATGAACTCTCTCCCGGGTAGGGCTCGATTCATTTGGCCCTGTAACATTTCTGCTTATTTTCTCAACAGATGTCATGTAGATTTAAGGAAAAGGAACAAACATTTCCCGCAGTATTTTTTATTTTTTCACATAACGTATCAATAAAATATGATATAACGAATAATAATTTTTGATCGTTGTAAATATTCTCTCTGACATCTTATTCTGTTTAATCTTTTGGATGGAAAGTCATGTAAACAAAAATTTGAAATCGATACATATATTGCTTAAAAATTTAAGAAATTAAAATGATCAAAATCCACAAATATGCGTTCCGTTAAGGCCGCGTCCACACGTACCGAAAATTTGATACCAAAAGCCATACTCTTCCGGCACGAGCAGACATGGCTTTTTCTTATTCAAAAAGTAAACTGCTCTACTGTCAATATAGCCTGTGTACATACTTCAGTTGTATTATTGTTGCGCTGGGTGTACGTAAGCTACGCGTCTCTGTATTCGTTTGAATTTCTCACGATATTTCAGAGCTTCAGCGGCTGTTGCATCTACCACCTCTTCGGCAACGTCGCCATCTATGCGCACTTTTACTTTTCGATACCTAACATTATTATTATTGTCGTTATTATTATTTTCATCATTATTCGCTATTGGAACTAAGAATGGAACCAAACGTTTATTAATGCTTGGTCCATACACGAACTCGTGATCTGCTATGACTTCTTGACGGCCATCCGGTAAAGCATGAGCTATATCTGGATGTAGAAAACTCTCATAATGATGAACGTTATAAAGTTGAACCGGAGGAGGATGAATTGCGCTGTTTCCCATCGGCCATGATTCTGAAATTGAGAGGGACAATTAGGAATTAGATTATTTTGTATTCACTTTCAGATCAACCTATTGAATCATACTTTAAATTTTGGCTGAATTACGTCCGCTGAAATTTCGACAAGATAAGAGACATTTTCCGGGAATTCTAAATTTTCTAAGGATGGGTTTCCAAAGGATCCTGAATTTTGGCACGGTTAGCCAGATTCTTCCGTTTTATGACACTACATTGTTTCATGTTGGGTGGAAAAAAATTTTTATCCCAGAAAAAGTAACCAGAAATCAGTAATAACAGTGTTCTTATTCGTTCATGTATCCCACGATGTGTGTCACCAATCTGAAATTCAGGATGACTAGCGATTTCGTCATTTGGGCTAGTCGTCCTGAACTCCAAGATGTCTATCATTCATAACAACACTAACTGGTCATCCTGAAGCATGTGCTTTCTAATCACATTGCTCTACAGGAAAAGAATTAGCTCTCTGTCGATAACAGTAGATAGCTTCAATTATTGCCAGAACATTGATAAAACGAGGAACTGCGTCCGAACTCCAAGAATCGAATCGGTTTTCATATTTTTCACAGAGAATTCCGTATAGCAATCCATTACATTTTTCTTCTTCTAATACACACTTTCTTTGATCCTTTTAATTTAACAACCCATTCCCTTGTTTTTCTTCATTGAACTAATTACTCATTATAGATTCTTAGGATCCCCGTCAAGAAGTACAAATCTGAGAGTTTTGAATTTACATATCGGAAGGATTTTCGATACTTATAACTCATAACTTATAACGTCTCGTAATTATATGCACATAAAATAAAACATTGGCTCAACAAGGATCGCTAAAGAGGTGCGATGTGTCAGCGAGAAACTTTTGATTCTCTCTGACTCATCCCTCCCCATTTTCAATTCTCCTCCTTGCTTCAGATAGAACTCGTATTCTGTCAACAATGTGCTGCTTGATGGTCATCAGCTTTGAAAGTCTCAATTTGTGATGATGAATCCTCATTTCATGAGCGAACTTTAGGACCCTCGCCGTAAAAGGCTCTACCGGATTTTATGTAGTCAATCAACTGCATGCGTGACACGTTTAGTCTTGCCCACCCAATCATCTTGTTTAGTTAGTGCAGGCGCTTTTTAGTTTTTTCATCAATCTCTGGTTTGGACCTCCGATTTGAATCAACGAAAGCTCTCGTTGCAACATAAACTGAACAAGTGATGGTCCAGGGGTCGGAATCCTCTGAGAGACCTTCACGAAGGATAGCATCCATTTCAGCCTGATCATGGGGCTTGAGAGGAACCTGAATGGTAATGTTCCTCCTTGTCCTAAAATTGCAGTTGTCTCTTGAGGAAAGCCTTGTTTTAGCAGTTGGTCTCAATGCCGCTTCCTGATTTTCGTCTGCGGCTTGTTCTTGCCGCTGTTGAGGGAGCATTCTGCGTACATCTCTTGTCCGCGAAAGGTTCACGGCACGGTTTCTTAACACTTGCTGTGAAAGGTGCGTCGATTGTTTAACCGGATCGTCATCGTATTTTCATCTAATTAAGTACCCCGAACTCTGGAACGATCGGCAATACTGGCCACTAGTAGCTAAGGAAGGGATTGTCCACCCTCGCAGAGCCCTGCATGCAACAGCAGGGCTGCATACTCCAGAAGGTCGCCCGGTATTCTGTAGACACCGTGAAGAACACACACCCAGGTTCCATCCAGCTTT
>WSXT02103681.1:0-11375 GCA_011762715.2 Neuroterus valhalla
CACCTTGCTGCAGATGGAATTTAAATCCAACTCAAATTCTAGTCTGTCACCGCCGGCATTGTCTTCTGCTAACACACCCGCGATAACTCCTCATGGGGCCGGAACTAGCAATTCGGGCGTAATAAAAAAATAAATATCGTATAAATACAAAAATCTCGCAGGTGCTGCAGAGACGATGGCCTCAGTTTTTCCAAAAAAAAGGGAGAAATTTGCGTCACTGCCTTATTCTACAGCCAAAGGTCTCCGTTATTTTTTCATGGATAGGTTGATTGCATCGGAATTACTCAAGAACAGTTGAAAAACTATTCAATTTTTCCGTTTGCTGAATCTTGAGTTGCTACCTTTTTCTTTAGAACGACTGTTACAAATCGAAGATATTATACTAAAATTCACGCGTAAATCCTCGACCTGATAGTACTGATATACATCTTCCGGATGCAGAGACCGTATTCAAGATCAATTGAGTGTAGGAATTCATTGGTTTACATAATTAATGCATTATTAAATTGTTCAAGAACATTAAAAACCATTCATACCTAATGACTGTCGAACGAGCGTTGGTTGAATGCATTTCTGTCACGGTGAGCGCACGCCACACAAGCTCACTACTGCATACGTTTTAGCACCTCTATTGTGCAAAAAATAAGCTTCGGATTCAAAAATTCCTAGGTACTGTTTGGCTTGAGTATTTTGTTTTCATAAAAGGTGGATCTCTTTGAATAATGAAGCTTATCAATAAAAAGATAATTTTCCGCGTGTATTTGAAAAATGCGAAACGTGCACGCGATTGTTCGTAATACCTGTTTTTTGGCTACAAACTACAGCTGAACTCCACTACGCTCATTATCTTTTTCCATACTCGCATCCAGAGTACCTTGGGCTGGGTATGAGATGGGTATGAAGAAAGACGATCTGAGCGCTTGAATTTTAGCAACCCAAGCGAAAAAGTTATGCATAGCAAAAAAAATTATGTATAATTCACATTTGTTTTATTTAAAAAAATTGGAGCTTATTGCAAAGCACAGTGTCAACCAAAAGAGCAGTGTTAACATTTCTGATGGAAATAGTTAATAATTATTTTTAATTCCTGAATAAATATATATTTATTCTATTATTTGAAATACATTAACAGAGATGATTCGCTATTAGTTTTTTTCCTCTAAACACAAGTGTTGAGAAACTCACAACAAATTCCACCGCCTTCTTTAAAAATTCGGACTGCGATGGCTTTTTCCAGCTAGCTGGGAAATCTGTATAAAACAGATGAGAATTATGCATAATAATTTTTCCACTGTGCATACTTTTTTCGACTGGGGATCCTGATCAATAATATGCGTTAAAAGTCAGGGTTAAAGAATACACAATAATTTATCTTTGAAGAAAAGCCTCTACTTGTAAAAATCATTATATGAATCAACGGACAACGTCCTCGCATTTATCTGTTTGTTGAGGTTGTGGTCAGTCGATCACTAATGAAAAACATGTTCTGCTGATAAAGCACATCGAACAGAGAACGACGATCGCTGAAGACTCAAATCTTACAGAACAACAGCGGGTTGAAGAAATGATTAATTTCGAAACACAGTGGACATATACAATACTACGAGACTATGAATCTCGATGAATCTGAAACCCGCGCGAAAGTTTCTTCACTCGGTCCAAAGCGAGACCTCGTGATTCGTATTTGCGCTCCTGTACTCAAGGTCGCCTCTCGATTCTTAATCATCCACCAAAATTTGAAAAAATTTAAGGCAATGCAAATTATTGGAATATAATATCTAGCAAAGAATGGAGTATCAACGAGTCAAATTTTCATTTGCATTTTCATAATGAAGATTTAAAAACTACCTTTTAGTTTTAGTAGTCTGTGGTACTACCCTGTTAAGTATATTTGGGATTCTACCTTACACACTTAATCCCTTGGACTGGAATCCCGGTCCATTAAACCGGAATCCTGGTCCAAGCAGCGGTCAAAATAAAATCCGGTCCATTGGACTGGAATTTTTCGTCCAAGCCATGGATCTCCTTGGTCCAAGCTTGGACCAGAACTGATGTCGGCCCTAGCTTGGACTGAACTGATTACAATAGAACTTGGAGGTTATGTTCTACTTTTATCTTAACGATTTCAAGTACAAAATAATTTCTTGAAACACTTACATTATGTTTTCATGTAATAAAAAGTCAAAACTCCCACGCCTTTCTCATGATTTCTGTAGGTATTGTAACCTATTCACTGGTAACGTTCCACGTGCAGCTGCGCACGACGTAAGCAGACAAGAGCAGACTGCGCATGCGCTCTGCACCGGCGGGCAGCGCTTGTCTCTTCTTGGACCGAATTTCAGTCCCGTTTGGACTGCTCGCGAGCATCAGTCCATTGGACCAAAATCGCAGGTTTGGCCATTGCTTGGACCAGAATTCCGGTCCAAGGGATTAGGAGTGTATCATGTAGTATCTTATCCACAGTAAAAACAGAAGATACATTTTACATCGCTCCCAGGTGAAAGATTCACCACAACAAAAATTAGACTTGCCGGTTGAACTTGACATGAAGGAAAATAATTTCGCGTTTTGGAACTTTCCTCGGTAAGCATTCGTCTCACATAGTCTCATTTTTATTTGAAAAGTAGCGAGTTACGACGCGACGACTGCGCTATCAACCGCTGTTAGAGTTCATTGAATTGGATCAAAATGGAGATTTTCAACTGTCACTTGCTTTTTGCTAAGTACTCAAAAATAAGTTCTACTTTATGTACAAAAGTGTAATCTATTTCAGGGGAGATTTATAAGCAATAAATACTTTTTATTTGTGTTATTTGTTTCTTATTCTACGTTCCACCCGGAATTGATTACTCCAGCTTGTTGTAGTAGATGACGTCAGAATAATTCTTCTTACCACAGTGACACTCCCGCCTAAATCTGTTCAAGTTTTAACCGTTCAAAAAATGATCTGCTGGACATTTTAACTTCTGTTGTGTTCCGTGCAATACTTTACGTTCCCCGGAGCTAAACTTCCAATACATGTATAGGGGATTCTTGAATAAGTTAGTCTAAATATTTGAAACTGAAGTATTTTTTTTTTTAATACATTAAAAGTCTTTGTTTCTTTTTTGTTTTTTGAACAGGTGATAAAATCAAGAATAGAACTTCATTAAAAATGTTGGCGCACGAATTAAATGATTATTTCGAACAATTGAAGGGTTTCTATCTTTTGATGTGTGACACGCGCGTACAATTTTTATGCAAAATGTGCAAGGCCTGATTGGCGCGGATGCAGACGGTGCCGAGATACGAAAACTAGTTTGGGCGAGTTTCGAGATGATTGCTTCGAGTCTATTACGATAAAAATAGTTCTTGCAAAAAAAGGGTACTTTGATGATACATAATCGAATGTCACATTTGGCCCTATTTGTATGTGATAAGGATATGTCCATTGTGCACTTTCACATCGGTGTAGCTGGGAGGTCACAAAGATCAGATTTGTCTTGAACCTTGACGAATTTATCTCAGCAGTTACCAGTGCAGATATTATTTACTCGTTGAGGCGTGATTGTGATGACCGTTGAGCGCACTTGTGTTCACCAATTGCTTTTGCGCACTTTCGAAGCATTTTAAAAAAATATGCACGTGCATGATCCCAAAGAAAAATAATAAAAAATTTATTGTGTTCACAAAACTTCTCGTTACTATATTTAAAAAAAAAACAATAATGGAAGAAAATACGTATTTTTCTGCAGGTCAACAAGAATGAGACACCGGAAAATGAAAATACATCGATGTTCATGTTACAGTTTCACTTGTGATGTATTCTTATTCTAAGAAAAAGAAATATTTCGAGAACACGTATACAGACTGTCAAGATAATGATCCTTTCTTGAAAGTCGAGAAAAAAATTTGCTCGAAATCTCGAATTTATCACTAACGTCTAATATAATACCTTGAATCCCTGCAATCTTTCACATCTTTCGAAATCCATTGAAATTTCTATAAATTTTTGAAATCTCGAAATCTGAGTATTGCTGTAAATTTGGAAGATAAATTTCTCGTGGTGACCCTTCAAGTAAATATATGTTGCTATGAATTAGGTTTCACGCAAACTATGTATACTATTATAGAGTATCAAACAGCATGAAGAAAAATAATTTTCATCACACAGTTTCTCCATTCATTTGAACTTCAAACGTTTGTTGTTACGCAATTGAGAGTACTATCATTGGTGAGAAGTATGCGCAATTACGGACTCCTCTTGATTTCGAGCATTCCTGTATATAT
The DNA here is from genome assembly GCA_011762715.2 of Neuroterus valhalla. Classification (NCBI taxonomy): domain Eukaryota; kingdom Metazoa; phylum Arthropoda; class Insecta; order Hymenoptera; family Cynipidae; genus Neuroterus; species Neuroterus valhalla. Next base: position 4,270 of record WSXT02103681.1, read on the forward strand.
ATGCATAGTCGACACAGGCATTTCGTTACTTCCTACTGAGATTCGATACAGCATGTTCTAAACTTTGATTGCAAAGTTTCACAAATTACGAAATTTCCCTTAATCATGTGGAGAGAACACTGTTCTATTGCTAAACTTATTATTTTTATTGCGGAAAATTGTTCATGGTAACTGTATCAATTCAGTATATATGCGTTTTGTTCATACGATTATGTACTAACCGGGTAAGCATAAACGTGCGAACCGGCAAGGGGTGGATGTGTCCGACTTCCTTTGTTGTACAATGAAAAATTATATTGACAGAGAAATCTCTCGAAAATTTGACGAAGAAGTGAGAAAAATCAGTTGCATGTTCTGTATACATATAAAATCAATTTAATATACACCCTCATATTGTGGAATTAATATACATTAAGCATATGCGACGCGATCTAAAGAAAGATCCCTAAGCAGCCAAAAATCGATTCTCTGATTTTTAATGTTTGACGTAGATTCGAACTTGCTCTTTAAGGTGGTAAAGTTGAAAAAATTCCATCAATAATAATTGATGGACTTCTCCTGCTTCTCCTCTAAAATTACGTTTGGCTGCTTAGGGGTCTTTCTTCAGATCGCGTCACATATATATTTAGGCCAGTAAAACAGCGTTCGTAAAAACTCACAAGCTCCCGATGCCTTTAAATATTCTTGTCAGATAGTTGAAATTATAGTATTAACCAAAACTTCGTAGACTGAATGAATATTATTTATATACTACGCTTGAACAACCAGTTCCCGTCCGATCACTGAGGTTAGGCAGTGTTAGGCGCGGTGAACATTTGAATGGACAACCGTTCGGGAATACCGCGTGCTATTGGCATGTTGGCGGGAGACTGGTCTCCTTCCGTGTATCCAACTCCACCAATTACAATTCTTAAAGAGTTAAACTTACCCCGCAAGGGATAATGGCTTGATGGTGCAAAAAAAATTGAACGTTTAGGGGCAATCTCTTCCGAAAATTCTTTGAATCAATTATTATTCATAATCCTAGCACAACGAACGGGTGGGAGTTTCTTCAAAATTCACTTTTGATGTTTGAGTTTTAACGTGAGTAGGGGAAGGTTGTCAAGGTCGGGCATAGTTTTTACTTGAGCCCATACCTTTTGTTGAATAAATAATGTTTGTAATTCAATATCGCTGGAAATAAGATCAAGCGACTGCAAATCTTTTGGAACAAGACTAAATTCATTTAACTCGAAGAAAAAAAAAAGAGCAATTCATAAAAAAAGGTAGTCAAGGTTGGCCCATTGTAAATTAGATCTTGATCAATTCATGAATAAAACTGTGTTTTCTTGCTTGAATTAAAGGTTACCGTGCAGTTGAACGATGTTATCTTCATAATTATAATACTATATATTCGTTTAGGAGAAAATAAAAAAGTGGTTAGTCCAACCTCCACGACGAAATTGGTGTAACCTTGAAAACATCCAACATTTTAAGTTTATTATGAAGTACATATAGAAAAATGCATACCTTGGGGGTTTAATGCTTTGGATACAACTTATTTGACTTTTTGAGAGAACAATGGAAAACTCTTAGCACTCTCGAAAACGCTACGTCAGCACTACACTTTTGACACACGAGCTTGAGATGGAGAGACCCATACAAAAGTTTGGTACTACTTGAGTAGTATTGACACGCTAGCTCATAGGTGTCGCTAGATAAGTACGAAAAAAAACCCGATGGCCCAACCTTGACTGGGGTCCAACCTTGACAATCTTCCCCCTACAGGCAGCAGCTTGTAGGTTTAGTTACTTCATTATTTTCCTAATTAATATTTTACACTCAAAAACCAGTGTAATTCAAACTGAACTAGAACAAATACCATGTTTGATTATTGACATTCGAAAATTTCTGCTCATATTATTTTTAATTTGCATAAAGTAGAGTTATCTTACTTTCATAACAAACCATCTCATATATACCGAATTTAGAATTCAATATACAAATGCATAATTAATGTATAATAAAACCGTAAACATTCCTAACCTTGTAGTTGATTGTTCTGATTATTTTTTCACGACCGTCTTTCTTATTTTCATATGTTTAGAATGTAGACCAGTTCCAAAGTCGCGCCTGAGGTCGATGGATGACGTTGATAGCACTTGAATATCATGATCATTCTATCGTAACTCGTTTTCCTCATTAATTCTCGAGACCGATTGCGCGCGTAAGCGGACGTGTTTTTGTCCCTTAAATTTGAATTCTATATCTCTACTCAATTATGAAATTATCTTTGGGAATCTTATATCTTCAAAATTATGTAGCTTATTAATTTTGAGTATACGTTACGTTACGTTGAGTATACTGAACCCATAGTTTTCGGGTATCTCCCACAGTTTTTAATATAAATAAAAATAATGTTTTCTTCCGTTTTTGCTATGTTTCAAGATCCTAACAATAAACTTTACCTAAAATCAGGCGCGGGGGAGGGGGTGTTTAGGGGGTTCAAACACACCCCGAAATTTTTGACACTATACATTTCATGTTAGCCCCTGCTTAACATAGAATTAAAAACACTTATTCGTATTTTAGTTATCCAACGATTGCATTAATTTATTACAATAAGAAATGTTGATTCTTCTGAAATTTGGGCCCATTTGAATTATCGACTCATCGAGTCTTTTTTACATCAACGACTCATCGGCTCTTGCTCTTTCTTTCAGTTTGTGTTTCGTACTGTAAGGGATTTTTGAGTTTTGCATACAGCATTAGTAAAAAAAATTGAATTTGTTATGAACAAGCACTATGGTTACACGACTGAGGAGTACATATACTTTGAAGAAAAATGATAAAAATACCTTCATTAGAGATTAAATTTATTGAAAAAGGAAATTCTTAAACAATAGGAGGTCAAAGATTGTCTACTCGGAAGTATATCTTGTTCGATGCTTGTTCTGATCGGTACTGAATTACTCAAGCTGGTTGCTTTTAATTAGGAAATAGATGTGTACCCTCTTAAGAAAGTGAATTCTATTTTAGATCTTGGTTTGAACCTCGATAAAGCTCTGCGATTTTACATACACATTGACTACATTCTTAGAGAGACGAATAGGGTACTGGGATTCCTAATTTGAACATGTCGATCTTTCAAAAATCCGCTCGCGATAACCTGTCTATATACTTTGCTCTCGTCCGATTGAACGTTGAGTGAGGATCTGTATTCTGGTTTCCTAAACTGGAAGATAAATGTGAGCAGTATCCACCTCCAGCAGTATCCACCAAGGCCTATGTGAAACAGGTAGTATAAGAACATTATGGTAGCCTAACTTGTCACTGTGATTAATAAACACTATGAATAGTTTTAGGTATCCTGTAATTGGTCCAAAGACTAATGGATTATTAGATGAATGAAATGAAATAAAATAGTCGTTTGGTGACCGACTTGTCATATCGTCGGAATCTTCAAAAACGTGGGTCAATAGTTGGCTATTGACTGAGCATGCTTATTCACAGAAATTTAATTCTAATGCTACTCTTACGGGTTTTACAAGGCGTTACAAGTATCCACCCATGTGCGAAGTGGCTGAAGGGATAAAATCACATTGTATTTGGAATTCAGAAGTCCGTCGCAAAATCTCATTTCTGTCTAATGCTTGCACGGCCTTCTTCAGTTCTTGAGAGGCTCGTCTCAAATCCGTTCCGTTGTCAGGGTAGTCTTCAGGGCTGACCTCTTCTAGCCGCCATGCGACAGAGAGCCATGATCATTGAGTCCTTCGTTGATGAGACTGCTTTAAGACTCACTGCTTGTACTCTGTAGCACGCCGAAGTTCGCTGACTTGGTCACTCGCCCATTCATCTACCAGACCATTCTCCAATTTGGACTGAGTTTTAGAATTTTTGAAGACTGGGATAAGATGGCCATTCTTCAATTCGTTCATCCTTCGGTGTATGACTTTTTTTGTGGTTGAGTCTGAATTTCACATTCAGCACTTTGCAGTTAATTAGCTGTCAACTCCCAGATTCCGTGGCCTTTGTATAATTTTGGTACTAATCGAAGCCACAAAGAAAAGCCCCTCCGTTGTCGGTAACGCTTCCACATAACTCTTTTTTTTCTCCAAAGTTGGATCAGGTGATGATGCAACGTCGACCTTCTACCCTTAGGCCATTCTGTTTCAGATTGGAATAAAAACTATTGTCCTCGACACCAACGATCGTTTTCCCATCCTTTCTGGTGTGGAGTGCCTCGAATGGCATCGTCCGCTCCATTCTTTTTCGTTGGTACCCATCGCCAGTCTGACACTTCGGTGTTGTCCAAAATTCACCATCTCAGTGCGCAACAAAAGGTAAATTTTTCCTGGCTTCAGACTCCGGCCAGCGACAACGTAAGCCATTTTTTTAATTTTCTACAAGCCTTGGGAAGTCGGTTTGAAAAGTTAAGCAGTTGGTGCCTGGTGCCCAAATCACGCCCAGAATTCTCTAAATCATATTTACTGAAGGTAAATCCATTTCCTGATGGTGTAAGATCGTTTTGAGGTAGTGTTTGCAGGCAGTCAGGTGAATTCGACATCCGAATGCGAATTTCAAATCCGCCTTGCAGTTGTACATATGCGACGTTATGAGCTTTCTGCAAACATCCCTCTTATTTGTCCCCAGTCTCAGTATGACCTTATCTGTTTGAGTTACATTGATCTCTGTTGATTCTACGACTTGAAATTTCTGCGATTTGATCTGAGATATCCTGATACACATCCAAGACACACAGTTAATCTCAAAGCGTCCGATGCAGTTTGGTAGCTGATTTTTACTCTTGATCGCTGATTGGCTTATACTTCTGGGACTTACATTATATGTCAATAGTTAAGATAATTGACTGTTTGGGTTTTTGGACTGCGGATGAAGTAAGTGTGATGGTTACGCATGAAGTTGGTCGAATTGCTGGTCTTTATTATAATATGATTTTGGTCGATAATTTTATTTTACAGAAAAATGTTCGAAATTATGACTGAAAAAGTTATATAAACTTTCGAAAAAATGGCCTTTGTCCTTGCATGTTGTTCAGTTGTTTTTTATTATTCTGAACTTGTCTTTCGTTATCGCTTCGGACCTGACCTTGAACCTATACCGGATGTGACTGCTAGCACCCGGAGCGGCTGGAATCGGAATTTCTCGTTAGATAGGAACGTAAATGATACACGGTCAAATTACTTTCGGTCATCTTTATGAAGACAAGCATGTAAGTTTAATAAGCTGATGTACGTATTTAATACACATAAGTATTCTTTCAACCGGTGTAAACGTAACCTCGATATGGTTTTATTTACATTGACAGCTCATTTTGAATATAATGATAAAAACTGGCTTTGACTTAACAAAGCATGGGATTGAGTTTTATAAAGAAATTAATTAGAAGAGGAAGGGTTTGTCTACAATACATGTTATCAAATTAGAGAAAATAAGAATAAACTATAGAAGTGAAAGGGTGACAACATGAAAATCTAGAACTCCAAAATTGTAACCATTGATTTTTAACGCTTCATTTACAATTATTGTTCATTCTCAGAATCTTCAACTTAAACTAAGGTCAATTTTAAGATATTACATTAAAAAATAAATATCAAAATATGCAAAACGGTATCACTATCATTCCACTTCCTAAATTTTACAGTTTCGAGCCTTCAATTCAAAAAAGTTTTTTTTTCTAGATAATCTTGAAATTTTCATTATTTCAAAACGTTTTGAAGTTGAAAGTGATCCATTATTCAATGCCTAGTCTTTCAATTTATTGATATTCTAAAATTTCAGAGGTTAAAAAAATCTAGACAATTACGATATGAACGCGAACCAAACAATTTAGAGTATTTAAATTTAAAACTGACTATCATGAGGCTTTGAATATGAAATTTCGCAATTTTGAAATGTTCAATAGTTAAATTGGCCTGAGATTTTTCATTTTCGGATTTAGAACTGTTATGGGTTTGGAAGGATTTTAAAATAAAATGGGCCCTTTTTTATTCTTAAGTATTTTCATTCTTCACGGATCCTGTTTATGCTTGCTAAATTTCAATCAAGAAAAATGAACACATTTAAGATGGCATAATTTATTATTCAAATTAGTTGATTTTGAGTTAGAATCGTCTCGGAATTGGACATTTTGAACGAATCATCCTCTTGGCCCAATAGAATTGGCAACGTGCAAGTCTACTGGCGCCCTCACTTTGACGGATGCTCCAATGTTAAATCTTATGGAGCAAAAGGTAGTACCGTGGCGGCCGAGGGGCGAATCACTCTCGAATCAGTGTGGACGTTAGCGACGTTAGCGTCCACCTTACTCACGTTAACAACATTAAATAGAACATACCTGCGCGCTCCTTCGCTTTAACTGATATTTCTGAATAACGAGCTTGATCAAACCTCGCATTAAATTCACAATGGTGCCGTATCGCCATCATTATTCACAGTGATTCTTTCATTTATTCCAGCATTAAGTACACTGATTCGGGAGTGATTTGCCCCTCGGTGGCGGCCACGGTCCCTATTGCGGGACGCTGCCATAAGAATACGTGTACAATTCGACGGCAGCGTCAGCCCTCCTCTCCAACGGTCTGCACGTAGCGAATAATAAATTATGTTATGCAAAATGATTCCAATTAATGCAAATTAGAGTATTGCGGATAAAAGTGTTATGAACGATTGAAGCATACCTTAAAAATCCAAACCGCGGGAGCTGAAGTAAGTAGTCCGGGAGCTAGGAATGGTCTCGTGGCCTTTTTGATTCCCATGGATCCACCAAGGTTTTTTAAATGTATTTTGGGCTGCTGAATCCAAATTTTTTGGGTGGCTGTTCGTCCGAATGGTCAGTTTTTTGTTACTTCCAGTTCCCATTAATTCACAAGAAAAAAGTAGAAGCATTTTGTTCTAAAAATAAATGTTCAACATGTTTGGTATATAAAATACATTCATTTACGAAATTTAATATAATGCAAACCCTAAGTCCAAATAATTGCAATAGATGTCCATTGGTAACAAAGAATTTAGGTATCAGAATAAGTCGGGAAATACTGAAAATTAGAACAGTAGATACAGCAAATAACTTACAATATCAGTAGCAACGAAATCGATGCCGTATC
>WSXT02103703.1:0-11375 GCA_011762715.2 Neuroterus valhalla
AGCTCACTCGAACTTCTTCCAAGGCCGTCGATACCCAAGCCCGAAGCTGGATTAAGTTTGAGGTTCCAGTGTATTTCAGAAGAGATTTCGAACTATCCAAGAAATTGAAGAGATTGTTGAATATTTCTTAGATATAATTCAAGAAATTCTAGAAGTTTTCCAGGATTATGAAAAAGTTTAGAAGATTTGAGAATGATTCCAAGGATTATAAAATTTCACAATCATTCAAAAGATTTAAATGATTCAACAAAGAGTCAAAACATTTCGGAAGATGTCACAATTTTTCAGGAAGAATAAAAACAATCGGATAATTGCAAATTTTACAAGGATTTAAGAGATTCCGAAAAGCTGCAAATATTTCCAAATCTTTCACAGGATGTCAAAAATTCGTATTCTAATCGGTTAAAAAAATATTAGATGTAATTGAGAAGATTTTCAAGATTGCGAGAATTCCAGAAGAGATTTCAAACATTCCAAGAATGTTTCGGAGATTATTGAATAATTCTTAGATATCATTTAAGAGATTCTAGAAGATTTCAGAATGATTCCAAGAATTCTAAAATTTCACAAACCTGTAAAAGATTTAAATGATTTAACAAAGATTCAAGACATTTCGGAAGATGTCATATATTTCAGAAAGATTGAAAGTATTGAGAGAATTTCGAAATTCTACAAGGATTTCAAAAAATCCACAAGGCTTCAAATATTTCAAAATCTTTCACAAGATGTCCAAGATCCGTATTCTATTCGGTTAAAACTTTTTTAGTTATAATCCAGAAGATTTTCAAGATTGTAAGAATTTCAGAAGAGATTCCAAACATTCCGAAAAGGTTCCGGAGATGGTTGAGTAACTTCTAGATAGATATAATTTAAAAGATTCTAGAAGATATCCAGATTTATGCGAAAGCTTAGAAGATTCCAGAATGATTCGAACCGTCGAGGGTTCCTCAAGGGCCCTTCTGTGTAGGAGGACTCTGAAATCTTTGGAATTTGTTGGTCTGTTTGTTAAATTATTGGAATTTTCTAAATCTTTGTGAAATTTTCAGAAATATTGGAAACATTTTTGCAAGGATTTCGGAAATTCCGAAAGGCTTCAAATATTTCACAAGATTTCCAAGATTCGTATTCCTTTCGGTTAAAAAATTGTTAGATATGATTCCAAAGATTTTCAAGATTGCAAGTATTTCAGAAGATTTCTAAGAATTCGAAAAGGGTTCGAAGCTGATTCCAAGGATTCTAAAACATTACAAAGATTTGGAAGATTTACAAAAGATTCGCAGATATCGAGGATTTCTGGAAGATTTGACAAATTCGAAAACTTTACAGGGATTTCTAAAAATCTCGGAAAATGGTATTATTATTTAGTAAAATATTGTCAAATGCAATTCAAAAAATTCCAGCGATTTCAGAAAGATTTTAGAATGTCCAGAGAATTCAAAGATTTTAAATACCCCTAATTTCTTTCAAAACTAGAAAATTTCTAAAAAAAGGCAAAAATTCCAGTAAGATTTTTAAGATATCAAAGATCACAGGAAAATTTCAAAATCCTACAGGGATTTTCAAGATCCCACGAAGATTTTTATTATTTGACAAAAAGATTCAAAAGATTCCGAAAGGATGTGAGGATTTCAAAAGTTTCCAAAGTTTGATTTGAAAAAATTCAAAAAGATTTCCATGATTTCAGATAGATTTAAATTATTTCAGACCGACTTCAAAATGTTGTAAATTATTTCACGACGATTTCAAAAGTTTTCAGAAGACTTCCAAGACCAAGCAAACATACTAGTAAGATTTCCAAGATTTCAGAAGGTTCCCAAAATCTCGCAAAGATTTTAAAAGATATCGAAGATTTGAGAAAGTTTCAAAACATTCCAAATCATACAGAGATTTCAAAGTTTTCAAAAGGTTTTAAAAGACCTTAAAAGACTTCCGGACATTTCGAAGATTCCGCGAAAATTTGAAAAGATATGAAAAGAATCATTCAGAATATTCCAAGAATTCCAAAATTTCACAAAGATTTAGAAAATTCCAATGATTGAAACAAATAGTCTGAAAAATTTCAAAGATTTCAGAGTCTCCCTATACAAAAGGGCCTTTGAGGAACCCCCGACGGTTCGAACTTTAACTACCAAATTAATTTTATCAAGTTTCTGACAAAAATCCATTTCTGAAGTAATTAAACCTGAAAATTTGCTGTGACAAAGAATATTAATAATTTGAACAAAAATTCATTCTCATTAAGTCTGTGCTAATCCAACATCAAAGTTTGTAGTGCCAGAAAAATGTTTCACGCTTTGATCTTAAAAATTCGGACTGAACAACCATAAAGGCAAAAGAGCGGGGCCCCACCATGGGGGCCCTCGTGCTTTTCCCCTATGGATTGTCCATACAGGATTGTCCATTTGAATAAATTAATAAGAAACAGGGACCCAACAGAAAGTTAAGTTCAATTTTCTTAGTGCCAGTAAAACAAAACAATTCAAAACCAATCTTTAATGTACCATTACCTAATCACGAACCTAGAAATTAATTAATCAATGAATTTCTATATCCATGAATATAATACAAATAGCACATTTGTTTAGGATTTTAATTTCAGAGAACAAGGGGAAAATCCTTTGAAAAAAGATTTTTTCTCGAGGAAAGGGGAACTTTATTCTGTTCATTCTCTTCTCATTTTTTTATTTAAGAACAAATGTAGGTACAAATAGTTTTTTAGATTAATTTCTTTTGTTTCAGAAAGTATTTACGCAGATTGGAGCCATAATTAACCACGAATTTCAAGTTTGAAATTGCTACAGTTTTTGAAGTCCATGTTCACAGGATTTTATTTACTTCTTGTTTATTAGATTTTCAAATTTTTTGCAAAAAAAATAGTTGTTCCCGAGATACGTAAGATTCCAAGTGGGAATAGAAAAGGTTTGCACCAAAAAATAATTCTATTCCGAGAACCCTGAAATTGAAGATCGCAATATCACGAAATAATAATTTTAAAAAATATCAATGCTAATGGGCTGAAAAAATTACTAACGTTGAATTAATAACCATCAAAATTTCAAGTAAATTTTTATTGGATTTTGTTTTCAATCGTATAAGAATATATATTTCGATAACAACCAATTTACCACAATTTTTCAGAATTTTTGGTACAATAAACCTTTTCCGATCAAAATGTTACTTATTTAGTTCTGTACTGCAACCTTTTATTCATAATTTTGTTGTAAAATTTTTGAATTCAAATTGCATGCTCATTACAGGTATGTTCAAAATAAAAAATCACATTTTGGAGTTTCTGGATTTTTCTTTTTTCTAATTGAAAAGCTTCAAATTTGTAAGTTTTCTTTTCAAACTAGAGCTTTAGAATCAAAGTTGAGAAAAAGAAAATTTTTAGGGTGTGTATCCGACGGATGATTTTAGATTCCCGGTTCTCTCTCAGTCAATTGAGCAGAGCTCAAAATATTTTGAAAATTACACACCATTTTCAAAATCTCAATAAATTTCTAATCATTTTGACGGGTATGAAAAATATCTGATTTGAACCAGGAAATTTTAAAAACGAGTTATAATACTGACACCAGGTGATTTATGTTCATACAAATAAAAATTTTGAATATTTTAGCTTTTGATTGGACTAAATTCTTATTCCAATTCTCTCCAAACTTTGGCAGACGAAAGTTTCACATTGTGATAAATTCTGACGAGAAACAGAGATTTTTTTAAAATTTCTTTCTTCTTCCCGATCCGTTCAAAGTCATAATTTTCAATATTGTTACTATCCTTTTTACTAATTATAATTCTATTCAGGGTACTTTTATTATTAAAATAAATATTTATATGTAATTTTCCAGATACCTTTTCAATCTTCCGGAGAGTCCTTTAACATAAGGTGACGTGAGTTTGAAATCAGATTTTTTGTTCAGTGTCAATCCAGCTTTTCTTCTTACTGCAAACATTGTAGATTTTTCATGAATTCTTTGACTATTATTATTTTTTATCAAAGGAAGCGAATAATTATTCTGAATTCGTGTAATTTTCAACGATCTAAATTTTCTTTTCTAAATTTATTATCACTCAACTTGATACACCTTTCAACTAAACATTTAATCAAACCTCTTCATGTGTTTTTATAATCTGTAATCGAGGTTATCCATTGAATTATTTTGTAAAAAAGTTTAAAGTTCCAGAAGGCAGAAGAGAACCCATAAGAGAACCACTCAATTGTTTGTAATATTTTCCAATAAATAGAAAAATCATGTTATTGAAAACCGATTAAGCATAGCAAACCCAAAACTCAAATTTAGTTATCTTTTTTAGATTAAGATCCAAAATTGATTGTTCCTAAATACAATACAACGCAAGATGTAATGAAGTGTTGTCAAAAATTTTTCCAGTGTCCTTCAGTTCCCAAAAATTTTTAACAAAAGACTCTGTGTTACCTGAAATAGGTTTCAAAACATTAGATGTATATTTTGCTAGGTTTCAAGTAGGGGATACGACTGAAAACTTTGAAAACTTTGGAAATTTTATTTTAATAATCAATCAAGACGATAATAACTGTTATTAATATAGTTGACGAATGTTATGCGTTTATATTAGAAGAATTTTATGGCAGAAATGCCGACTACTATGAATACCAAGTAATCCTTGAAATAGAAGCCACCGTTTGAAATGAGTCTTTTTACTGCTCCTAAAGAAAAGTGCAATTACGCGTTGTACTTCGTTACGACCAGGACGCTAAATTAAGAAAGAAATTAAATTAATGTCAGAACTAACATTTCAGGAGTAAGAGTAGTTCGATGAACTTGAGAGACTCGGGAGAAAATGTAAACTTTAATTTAAGAGATTGAAAAACGAGAGTCACCGCAGGAATCCTCTTTTCCGACGCGATCATGAACTCGGAAAATTCCTGAGGAAATTATAAACTTGATAAAATGACATCAAGAGATGACGAATCAATTTTTAATGTTCCGATGAAATACCTCTTGGGTAAAAAACAAATTAAAATCTAGTATTTTATAGAAAATTCCAGTGATCAGATTAATCAAATTACTTTCACAATCATTTTCTTTTTGTAATGCTTTATCAAGAGTTTAGATTTACATATACAATTCCAATTTATGGATATTCTCAGTTCGATCTAAGAATTACGATAATTTTAGAAGATTCTTTAAAAAAATTTCATGTCCTGAAATGAAAATTATAAATGTTCAAGGAAATTTCTGCTTCAAAACTTAAGATTTGAATTCTTCACTAAAATTCCCTGTCCCAAGCAGGAATTTTGATTATTGTGGAAAATTCTCTTTTGAAATTCCTTTCTCAGAGAATCTTTTTTTCTAGAACTCAAAATCACCTTTTTTTTTACTGAATTTTCAATAATAATTTTAATTTTCGAAAATTTGTTGATCTACGCCAGAACGATTGTGAATCTTCACACGCATTGCTTATTATATTTCTTATTTGTTTCAAATCCGAATTATAAATCTTTTTAGATATTCTCTTTCTATAGTCAAAATTATAACACTTAAGGCCATGTTAAACTTACCCGATTCCTACCTTACCGACATCTTTTTTTTTGCAACAACTCACGTCTACACCGAAATAGATATTGAGTTGATATTTTGAGGAAGCCTTAGAAACAATAAACTATGTTTGTATACAACATTTCGTAGAAAATTTTCAAGAAAAAAATTTGTTTGAGAATTTTTTTTCAAAATTTTGAACCAAATTTTGTATACAAACGTAGTTTACTGTTTTCTAAGGCTTTCCCTAAAAAATCAACTCGATATCTATTTCGGTGCGGACGTGAGTTGTTACCGAAAAAATCAATAATTTGTGTCACGTGACCCATGTTGAACATGGCCTTAAATGAAAGCCTTTGTCCCGAATATAATTACAATTTTGAAAATGTACATTTTATTTATTTTAGCAAGAAAAAAGTATATTTCGAGGGGCATTGAGTTTGAAATCTTCAATTAAGGACACTGTCAAATTTTTAATAATTTTATTCCGATCGATTAGCTTTGCATGGTTTTATTTGAAGAGCAACAATTTTTCATAGTTTCTACACTATAAAATATCATCGTTTTCAAACTCTATCAAAGTGATATAAGAAGACGAAAAAGTTTAGGGTTTTGTTTTATTCCAATTTTATTTCAAGTCATGAACATTTGTAGACCTATTTTACTGAAGAAGAAAATTAGAGAACCTAAGTAGGTAAATCTTAGAATATAAGTTTTCAAATAATAATTTCATTTCGTTCTACAATTTCGAAGTTTTAAACAGATTCGAGACGATATTTCATAATATTATCAATGCCAAAATGATTTTAAAGAAATAATTATTTTTTAAATTTCAATTAATAAAATGAATTCAGTTTTCATTTCCGAAACATTCATAAAAATAGAGAGAACAATTATACAATTTTCAAATATTGAATCTGAAATTTTAGAATTTTCAACGTTTTGAATTGTAAATGATTCAAAATTTTATGATTCAATATTTAAAATGTGAATGTTTAATCTTGACTTTTTTGAATTCAAACCTTTCCGATTCCGAATTAAAAGAGTTTTAATTCTCTTATGAAAATAATTAACTTTCAATTACTCTAAACTTTCAATTTTGAAAAGTGAATTCGCAAACTTTGAATATAAAATTACAGGCTTGATGAAAAGAGCCTGGTTTTAAAATTTCATGACTTTTCAAGGACTTAATTTACAAAAATTCCAGATCCATTTTTCAAAAAAAAAACTTAGTCCATAAAATTGAATTGCATTACATTATAAATAAACAATGTTGATAACAGTAATAGTAATCTTGCTGCCATCTTTTGGTGCTCGTTCAAATCGTTCTTGAGCTGAAAATTGTTTGTTTTTGAACACTAAATATTAAATAACTTGAACCTACTCCATCTGAATTGATTTACATATTTTCAAAATGGAATAATATGCAATTTCCAATTTGAAGAATTCGAATTTCAATCATTTTAAATTGAAAAGCTTTCAAATTAAACGATAGGAATCGTATAATTTCTGATTAAACGTAATCCAAATTGATTAATTTTATACTCAGAATTATGAAGGAAGACTATTTTTAAAGGAAATGAATTCGACTATTCTATGATTTTCAATTCGAAGCGTTTGAATTTTGAGAATACGTGCGTATTTGAATTCATCAAATTTGGAATTGAATAAATTCGACTTAAAATTGTCCAAATTTGAGGACATCTAGTCAACTAAGGCATTATAAGGTTTTGCATAATTTCTTATTGAAAATATTCAAAATTGAATGATTTCAGGTTGAAGTTTGAGGAGAATTACAATTTCAAACTGCAAGGATTTTGATAGTAATAAATGTTGACTCTAAAACATTTACAATTGAATAATTTCGAATCCAAATTGTGATAATAGTAAAATTGTCAATGAAGACGATATATTGAATAATTTCTGAACAAAAACGTTGGAAATTATGCAATTATGATCATTTGCATTGAAAACAAGAAGGTTGGAATTTATTTTTAGTATGTTATTCTAGAAATAGAGGAGAATAAGAAAATGTTTAGAATATTAACAAAAGTTGATAAAGTCTCGATAAGAATTTAGAACGATGAATCTAACGGATTTCTTTTACAGGTTTTCGTTCACAACGAGGAGAAAGTCGTTGATCGCGAAGTTTGTTGGACCGGTCGAGTCAGCTGAGCGCGAAGATGTGTGGGTGTGCGTGTGAAACGTTTATTCAGTAAAAAGTTTCGTCAACCATTAACACGATTCTTTCCGAAAACGCGATGATCGTGATTCGACGTACGTAACTTTGTGAAAAGGACTTCTTTAACTTCCTAAAATGTTGAATAACTCCCTCAAACCCTTTATTACCTCAATAAATTTTCTCGTAAAACGAGTTTTTGATCTTGAAATGCGTCAACAGACTTGAGTTTCTTCTGTACATAGAATAATACGTTAGAATTGGAATTTCGTATTTACTAGATTGGAGGTTAGAATTTGTTTGAAACAGTGAAGTTGAAATAAAATGTTTCGAGATAGAAAAATCTTCATTTCAAGTAAACACGAAGAAGAATATGTAATTTCCAAGCTGAAGTAGAGAATTAGCCTTGTAAACAAACTTCAAACATTCCAACGATCTAATATAATCACAATCTTTTCTCTAATGTTGACATTCAAAGTCAAGAACATTTGCTGAATACAAGTTTATGTCTCTCGAAAGGGAAACTAATATGGGGTTTTCCTTGATATGTTTTATTCAAAAATTTGAAAATAGTAAAGGAAACTGTGAAACGAATCAGAAAATGGTGACTCTAAGGACTCTAATGAAAAAGAAACCTAACCTCAATGTTGGGCAAAGTTAAGATATAAAGAAAGACAACTAAAATTACAAATACATGAGTTAACCCCAGCATTAAATTTGACAGAAATTAGAAAAATGGAGTCATTATGATGTGATTCATGTTCCTTTTCAGTAATTCCCTACCCGTCAGTGAAGTGTCATCACAGAAACAAACGCTTTATTCCATACTATTTATAAATGTGCAGGTGTTAACATACCGTGGAAGACAAAACGCGTTGGGTCAGTCGGTCGCGGCCGGTTGAATTTCCCTCGTACACAATCGAACAATAAAACGAACACAATTTTCCTCGTGGCCACACGACAAGAGAACCAACCACTATCTTTTGGCAGTTTTCCACAACATGGTTTTTTATCGAACGCACAAGATTTTTTATTCCGATAATTATTTAACTAGATCACACATGTGTGCACGACGTTAAACGGCGGCGCCCGCACAACCGAATCATCCGAAACGAATTGTCAAAGCCGAATTCCGTACATATACCGAACACCCGATCCACTACGGCACAAGTGTAGCACGGCACTGACTCGCGGTCGCGGCTCGCTTGCCAAACGCGAAGGCGATAAACAAACTCAGCGCTTCTCCCACCTTCTCCCGCCCACTCAACAGAATCGAAGCACGCATGCGTCAAGTTTCCCCTCGTAATTCAATTTCGGCGAAACTGAAAATACAAGTATTTCTCATGGATTTGTTTGATATTTCTTATCACGTTTTTTATTAGAACAATGCAATTTCAAGCCATAACGAGTATTTGTAATGAAATTTGGGTACATACAGTCGGATTCTTCTGTTACATATGATCACAATTATTTAAATTCAGAAATTCTGCTGTCTATTTTTTGTGAGTTTTAGACAGTTGATTTTTTTATAGAGAGATCAAAATACAGTGGAAAATACATTACAGATTAACACAGTGATTTAATAACTTATTACAAAATAAATTACAACCACTTCAAGGATAAAATTGTTCCATAGAACCAAAATTAACTTTCAAGAGAATGGATTTAAAAATATTGATAATTGGGAAAGAGGTGAAACATAAAAAATAATATTTTGCTACAGTCCTTATTTTTATCCGGCAATTTTTCAAACTCTTTTTTCATGCTTCCAAACAATCCCTGGAATTAATTCAACAGTAATTCTATTTAATATTAGAGGGTTAAAAATATGAAAATGATACCAAAAATACTCTTATAATTATCAATACTTCTTCAAATTTGTTTGAAAACTTTTTTCAGGCAGCAAAAACATTACAAATGTACATAGTAATTTAATAAGCAATCATAAAAATGAAATCATTTCTTCTTTTCCTTCTGAAATAATTGATGTAAATATGTTAATTTTTGGAAAAGTTGTAAAAAAAATATAAAATAACATTTTTCTCAAAATAGCCATTATTAAAATAATACAATTTTAATACAACATTTTCATTCTATTCAACTTGATATTAGAGAGTAAAAGCAATACTATTTAGAAAATACCCTCATAATTATTCTTAATACGACCTCTAGATTTTTAAAAAAACTTTTTGCATGATCTGAAAGTATTCCTCGCTGTTGATTTAACTGATTCAGGCAGTACAAAAATTATCACAGATGATCGCAGTAATTTCATTGCTGTTGAATTCCTTTTAAACTTTTAAATGTAGGGATTGGAAAATGTTCTCAATTGAAAAAGAGGTAAGAAATAGAAAATAATATTTTTCTCACAATAGTCATTATTAAAATTTACAATTTGGCTTCTTTTTTAAATCTTTTTGCAATATTTCAAACATTTCCTTGAATGAATTTTAAAACAATTATACGTATTATTCTTGAAGAAAAGAAAATAATAAATATGGATACAATTATTTCCCACCCATAACTTTCGTTACATAGTTCAGATTTTTTTCGAACATTTTGTAAAATCGAAAGAAATGCCTCGCTCTAAATTTGGATAAAGCAAACGGTGGAAAATACGTCACAGATGCATGCAGTAATTTATTGCTAATGTGAGATAAACCTAATTTTAAATAGAATTTTTTTTATCAAAGCAAAATCAAGTTTTTGAATAATGGATGCGAGAATATTCCTAATTTGGAAAGAGGTAAGAATAAAAAACAATATTTCTCTATATTTATTATTTAAATTCGGCAATTTTCTGACCCTTTTTGCAAAATTTCAACGAATCCTTCAAATTAATTTCACGGTAATTATATTTGATAACAAAGAGTTAAAAATAAAAAGAATGAGAGGAGTATAAAAATTTTAATTTTGCTAATTCAAAAAGTGGAAAATACATTAAAGATTCAAACAGTGATTCAATAACAAATAATTGATTTAATTAGATTTTCGAGATAGATTTGTATCATTAAATCAACATAAACCTTCAAGAAATGGATTGGAGAATATTCCGAATTGGGAGAAAGGTGAAAAAAAAATAAATAGAAAAGTGTTAATCCTATTGATTGGTTCAATTTTCATTCAAACTTTTTGCACGATTTACTAGAACCCCTCTCCTTTTATTTTGTTGATAAAAACCAAGAATACATCACAGCATTCCAAATCTTATTTGATAAGTAATTATGAATTCAATTTTATTTTATTTTATAAACAATTTAAAATGCTTAATTAGGTCAGAATTGACTCCGAAAAGAACAGATTTGCGAATTCCTGATTGTAAAAGAGGCGAAGAAAAAAAGAAAAAATAATAATAATAGTCCCGCGTAAGTTGACCGATTTCAGTCTTGGCTCCGACGACCTTGGGAAAACTTTGTCAGGAGCTGGAACGTAAACAGTCAGGGCCGCATAAACTATTTCTATGTGATTTTCTCCAGCACGCCCTTTATATTAGCGAATTTCCCGCTTGAATGCTTAAGGGCTTTTAATATACTTTACTGGCGGGAGTCAGCCGAGAATTTTCGGAACGGCAACTCGATACGGACCAACTCACGCGGGAGCAGTGTATTTAAGTTTAGCAGTTTGAGCATCCTTTTGCAAGATTTGAGAAAATCCTTCGAATTATTTCAACAATTGTT
>WSXT02103714.1:0-11374 GCA_011762715.2 Neuroterus valhalla
ATCTCGGCAGTAATCCGCCACATTCGCATCGCTCAAGAGGCGGCGAAAGTCGAATTTTCGTTGCACGTGTTATGAAAATGAATTTCAATTCCCGCTAAAGAATGTCTTCATGGAATGACTCCGCATATTCTGAATTCCGAAGGTCATGGATAAAATTGGGGTAAAAAATGGAAATATTCCTGTTAAATACGAACGATTCAATTCTTTTTTTATTTTTAGTTAAAAACACTTGCGCTTTATTGATGAATAATGATTGCACTGAAAAATCAAATTAGAGAGAAGTCAAAATGCCGTACAAAGCCTGAATGAAACAGAATCCAATAATGGAATTAGTTCGGAATCGTCATTTTGTTTTCATTTTCTTAAATTCTATATGCAATAGAGAAAATACTAAACATTAGAAGTTTATCACTGGGTTTATTCCTAGCCGTGACTAGCAATAAAAATTTTAATAAAGATAATACTTTGCATTTGGGTTTGCTTCGCTTCACATAAAATATATAGGTTGGAGTGGGGAAAAAGTGTATAAAATTTGTAGCTATGTACCAAAAGAATATATTGCTTTCTTGATTTCTACAGAGAACAACTATGTTTTGGCACGCGTAAGTATTGTATAAACTTGTAGCAAAGTTTTATATTGATAATATATATATTATGAATAAATTTTATTTTTATAGATATATGCCTGGCGTGTTTTTGTTGAATTTCTAGAGCAATTTCTGAATTTTAAGCAGAAAACTGCTAACTTATCATAATGGAGGATTATCGTGAAATGTTTGCATTATGTTAAAAAGTGTTTTCAAATTTCTATAACTTTGGATTTATTGTACGTGGGTCATACGAGAAAAAAAGTTCTCATTACACGTTTTTAAAATCATACATTCAAATTTGAGATAATAAAATTTGGTTAAATTTGGTAATACTTTCCTTGAAGTTTGATTATCGCACTACATATTAGAATGAACTAGATTTCGGAATTTTTCTTTTGGTGGAGAGAATTTAAACGTGATACGCAATGGAGGTGACATTTCTCTTTTCCTTACCTAAAGTTTGGACTAGGTTGTGCAATGTTAGAAATCGTTCCATGAGATAAAAATTTGTCGTACTTACTTCTGTGAGTAACGAAATTTTTTTTCTTCTTATAGCCTTACACTACTGGCTGTTTCTGCAATGGCTTTCCTAGGGTTTCATATACAAGTTCAAGGCCCGGATGAAGGAAGCCCTAGAACTGGAGATCATAAACCCGAAAATTATTCCAGAAGATTTTCGGAAGATATGGCGAAGCGGCTCCTCGAAAAAATGAATGAAGATCTTGGTGCATGGGCTAACATGGAAGCATTAGCATTATGGAAATATGAAAGCAATTTGACCAAAGAAAATTTGGCAGAGAAAATTCACGTTTCAAGTCAGTCTGCGAATTATAAGAAGAAAGTGTGGAAGGAAGTTAGATCCTTGCCATGGAAGGAATTACGAGATGAGGATGCCAAGAGACAATTCCACAAATTCAGTAACATTAGGGAAGCAGCACTGCCTGAAAAGGTGATTTTATACACTTTGTGATTCGAAACAATTTTGAATTTGAAAGTCCTTAGGTTTTTGTAATATTCGAAAATAAAACATGCATTGAGTGGTTGCATTCAATAACGTTGTACTTGCATTTTTCGAAGTCGCTTGTTTTTCTTTGTTTTCTACTCCACTAAACTCCAAAAAAATAAAGAACAAGTGACTTTTGAATATAAAGGGACAGCCTTGTTGCAATAAGCCGGTCGATTGGTAACCATGAACAATGTAATTTGTTCCCGTAATTTAAAATCTTATATTTCCAGCTTTTTAGAGAGTATGATGAACTAACTAGCAATATGTCCAAGATTTACTCCACTGCAAAAATCTGCGAGTTGAAAAATCCGCAAAAGTGCGATTTATCCCTAGAACCAGAACTTGTGGAATTGATGGCAAAAAGTAGAGATCCTGAGCTCCTAAAGCATATTTGGGTCGAATGGCGGAGAAACGTTGCTGAGAAGATGAAAACTTTCTTCCCTAGATATGTTGAATTGGGTAACATAGCTGCGAAGTTGAATGATTATAACGATAAATCTGCAGTTTGGTTGAACGAATACGAAGCAGAAGATTTTCAGGAACAGATTGGTAAGTGGACTTGAAAATTCTTTATTGTTTAATTCAAGTTTCTGCTCAGCTTATTCATAATCTCTTCTAAGAATCTATTTGGCAACAACTCAAGCCCCTCTACTTGCAAATCCATGCCTATGTAAGACGAGAATTGAGAAAGAAGTATGGAGATAATGAAGTTTCCAAAGATGGACCCATTCCAGCTCATTTACTTGGGAACATGTGGGCTCAAACTTGGGAAAATATTGCTGAATTTACTCTTCCCTTTCCAAAGAAACAATTACCAAACCCTACGGCAGCTATGATAGCACAAGGTATACAAATTTCCTAAAGAAAATGCAAAACAGAATTATAATTTCACCTCTTCTCCTAGCAGCGGGAACTTCATAAATATATCATATCTTTCCACTTGCAGGATATAATCCTACAAAAATATTCAAACTAGCAGAGTCCTGTTTCGTATCTATGAACATGAGTGCAATGCCTGAACTTTTCTGGAAGAATTCGATTTTGGAAAAACCAGTAGATCGGGAAATGGTTTGTCACGCGAGTGCTTGGGACTTTTCTGACGGTCAAGATTTCCGGATCAAACAGTGTACTGTGAATAATGCTGAATCTCTCGAAACTGCACATCACGAAATGGGCCATATTCAGTACTTTTTGCAATACAAAGATCAGCCTGCAATCTATAGAGACGGTGCTAATCCAGGATTCCATGAAGCTGTTGGAGATGTGATGTCTCTTAGTGTCTCAACGCCGGCTCATTTGCAGAAAATTAAACTTTTAGAAAACTATACAACAGATTACGAAGCTTCTCTGAACCATTTGTATCTGAAAGGACTAGAAAAGGTTGTATTTCTCCCATTCGCTTACATTATGGACTTATGGAGATGGAATATCTTCAAGGGCAAAATCCCTCCTGATCAATACAACTGTTACTGGTATACTATTGCAATATTACAATATAACATCTCTGAACCGCTGTTCTATCATGAGATTAAACAGCAGCTGGAAAGAGTTTTTATCCTTAACTATAATTTTATATTTAACAAGTGTTTCAACAATCTTTTCCCTTTTCTCCTTCAGTGGAATGATATGCTACTATGTACGAAAGTTTTTCCATAAATCAACCGTCGAACTAGATATTGTTGTCTTTGGTAACTGAAATTCAATCTGCTCTGATGTAGCACGCGCTTGCGATACTTTATGGTGCTGCTAGCCTCACATATCTCGCTTGCATGTCGAAATAGTCTTGCAACTGTCAAATTTGTGACATACACAAATTCTTGACATCATTAACGCCTCTATTCCATCGATGCTCTGGTAAACCACTCTGTTTAATCACAAGAATACTGTAATGTATTAGATGTTTAGCCATCCCAACGCGTATGGTTTTGTTTACCCTATCAAAGTCAGTGTTTAGCCATTTGATGAGCTCAAAAGACTACTCGAGAACTGGAATGGCAAAAGTGTCAATTACAGTGGTTTTGCTAGTCAAGTTAAGAGAAATATTTCGAACCAATTTAGGTCTTCTGGTGGAGGCAGTCATGGGACTTGTTCCAACAATCGTATGCTATACTGTAACGTATGCTATTGTAAACCTTCCGACTCAAGACTACCGGGATACTTATATCACTCACCCTTAGCCATTGCATTTACATGATTCTCATTATTGTTCTCCAATTCTGCGGTTCCTTATCCTCCTCTGATTACATTCACTGTTTTGCATTCATATGGCTCGAGCTCCATGGTGATGTTAGTCGAAAACTAAATTGTTACAAAGATCACTTGCTGCAATCGAAAGAAACCGGTCCTGATTTGAATGGATCTAATCCTTCTCGATTGCTCATAATCGAAAAAAATTGATTCTTGTTTCCAAAGTATCATCGCGCGACATGAGAAGTTGATGCTGCGTGGGCAGATTTTTTAAACTTCTAAAACCCCAAGCAAATAGTTATATGATACTGAAGGAGACGCTTGCTTGTAGTCAATGTCAGCCGTATGCAAGTTTCTTCGATGTTCTTCTAGCTTGCGTTATGGCCACGCCTGATCAACCATAACCGCTTTGAAGCACTTGAAAATCGTTGAGAGACTTTTGTGCAGTTGATTGCAGTTAGGCTTAGAGAAAACTGTGGTCGATGAGAACTGCGCGATGGAGTAGTTCGCCTTCCTCATGTTCCCGGTCAAAACAAGATATGATATCCTTTACTAGCCTAAACGTCCATCTACCTCTAGCGCTATTCGTCATATGTAGTATCACAACTTGATTGTGTGAGTTCGACTCGATTTCTTCGCAGTTTTTCTTCCAACTTCGTTCATCCTGTTGAAGATCTATTTCTTTTCTCGTGCTAGTAGATTGATAGGCATTACCCCTGTGATCACAATGACTGTGGGTCCTTGAACAGTATGATGGGAGCAGATACCCCCCTGTGGATATGCATTAGATGGATTTCGATGTCACTGTTGGAGTAGCTCTTATTGCTCCAGTAACTGTGATACAATATATCTTTTTTAGGCTTCCGTGGTAACTTCTCGAACCAAGCAAACTGATTCTTGACAGACAGATCAATAAGGCATAAGTTATCTGATGATTACCGTATGTAATCAGTATACTAACTTTTGTTCAGATCTCCAGGTGGTGTTGAATGCGCTTCTGCAAGCCCAAAAGACTGCTTCTTTTACAGCCTCTTTTACTGCCTCTTTTACAGCCGCAATACTATGTAGCTTCTAAATTGACTAATGTGTTGAAAATGACGCCTGTATACTAAGGAGATGAAGCAAGTCGCCCTTCTGGCCAGAGAACTTACATTTTTTGAGATCAGATAGTTTCCTTCGATGCTTAAAGGCCATAAGTTCAGTTTTATCCGCGTCCGAGCATGGCGTCAACTCTCAACACTGTTTGAAGCATTTTATATGAAATAAATTGGGGTGTCTTCATGTTTTCCTGTACCGTAGATATCAGCGTCATCTACGTTACTTTCTGGATGAGAACCTGATTTGTTTAAACTACGAATGAAACCAGGGGTAGACGAAGGCCGGTTTGAGCTGCAGGCCAAAGCTTATTTGCCTTCGTTTGGCACCCTACAATCTTAGGCGGAACAGGAAGCGGAGCAGGCAGTCGCTTACTTCGTCTTCGCCTCATTTAGGCCCTGAAAAATACCTGCAGCAAGATTTACTCTCAGTTTTCCCTGTGTCCCGTTTCCGAACATCTCCTTCCAACCTTTGCTCTCACGTCAAAACTGTAGAGTGATGATTAGACAATCGTGTGAGACAGCAAAAATTGCATTCACCTATTCACGGTAATACCTAGACCATGTTCTTCCGCTGAATTACATAGAGATTAGATAAGGGCGATGCTTAGAACACACTTTGTATTAAGAAAGCAGCATACACTAGATTTTCCTTCGTTCCCATTTTGAAGTGATCAACATCTCTTCTGGGACATAAGCGCACGTGCGTGATATTTAAGAAAAGAAAGAATGAGATCTTTGCACAGGCCTTAACAGATGATTAGAGAGGGAACGCAAGAGGAAAAAGTGAAGACAAGAAAAGGGGGCTCTTACCACCTACAGTATGTTTATAGCTTGATTCCTTCACTTCCACTGTCATGCGCGCATCCAAGACGACTCTTTCTCTTTCCTATATACACGTACATCTACACAGACGACTGCTCTATCAATCTGGAGATGCTAAAAGGATCCATAAGACAAACTTACTTCGAATTTAATTGGTCTCATAAAACCGAAATTAAAGCCTCAAATGCGCACAAATTCAAACGTATTTTTGAACTTAGTGAAAAGGAATTTTTGCCCTAACTCTTCATCTGAGATTTATGTATCAATCAACCCAAGCTATCTATATCAAGCAACCCACGCGAGACACGGATTTCTCACATCTTCTGCGTGTACCACGACACGTATTGTTTTCATAAATGTAGGAGGTAAATGCATGAATGTGTTGACAGTATATTTTCTTTTTTGTAAGACAAACTGAATACCATCAAGGGATTTAGCTGTGAGAGTTTCCTGCGTCATATAAGAATCTACTAACCTTCCTAGTTATCTTAACAGGAAAGAAATTAAACCGATTGGTCTGAATGATTGTACCTCATAGTATGAGTGTCTTCCTGGCATCGGTATAGAGAAGTACCGAACGGCGAAGCTAATTTTCGATGGTGTTACCATCTGACTATAAACCAATTACCGATGTACCAATTTTTATGTACTCTACTTTTTAGTCTTTCTCCTACCAGGCTATATACTGACCTATGTTACTAACCCTGAAGATTGGCTTGAATTTAATTTAATGAGCTCTTTTCGGGAGACCTTAATAGAAATTTTACAAGTACCCATTAGAAACTGTTAAATTATTAACCCGTTGAAATGCAAGCAGGTACTTGAGTTTTTGGAAGATTTTCTTGATTGAAATGAATTCGCAGGTGGAAATTAGTAGAAGAATTTCAAGGAATAGAGCCTCCAGTTGATAGAACAGAGGAAGATTTTGATCCTGCAGCCAAATATCACATAATTGCAGACGTGGAATACTTAAGATACTATGTCAGTTTCATTATTCAGTTCCAATTTCATAGATCGTTGTGTATTAAAGCTGGAAAATATAATCCGCAAGAACCAAAGACTACGGCCCTTCACGAGTGTGACATAACGGACAGTAACAAGGCAGGGAATCTCATGAAGTAAGTGTCAGATTCAATTTGAGCCTGTTTAGTTAATATTATCAAAAGATAATTAGAAAATTTTCATTTCAGATCGATGTTGAAACTGGGATCCTCTAAACCATGGCAAGATGCTATGGAGGTAGTAACAAGCCAAAGGAAAATGAGCAGCTCTGGTCTGTTGGAATATTTCAAGCCTCTCTTGGATTGTCTTACCGAAGAAAATAAGAAAACAAATGAATATATTGGATGGAAAAATACAAGCAAACGTACGTATAAGAATGATTGACTGTTCATTGCACCATTCGATTTATAAGTAACCAACATATTTGAATATTTTCAAGATAACTTCAACTTCATGAATCTGAAACTTACAGATTCGTCTAAACTCTTGAATATGCATGAATACAGTAAAACCTCGATCATTCGAACCTGTTTATAAGAATTTTCGGATAATTCGAACTGTTTTTGGCCTAAGCTAGTAACTGACAACTGCGATGAAATAATATTTATAACCTAGGCGGTTGAATCTGATTGGTCAATTGCGATTGGTAGGGGTTGGCGTGTGCGACAAGGGTGGGGCTACTTATAAAAAAGGAAGATTATGTGCTCGCGAAATATAATGTTGAAAGCTGTGAGATCTAAACAGTTTCGAGAGTATGGAGAAGATTGAGTACACAACATTATCACTGAGTGAGAAAGTAAAACTCATTCGAAGTGTCGAGGAAGAAGTTAGACGGATGAAGGACTTTGCTGCTGATTTCGGGATACACGCTTACTCCCTGACTACCATCATTAAGAACAAGGAGAAGATTTAGGCTGGTTCTGAAAAATTCTTGTTTCTAACCGATTCGGAAACGTATGGAGACATCTAGTAGCCTATTGTTGAGAACATCGATGGTGTAATGAATGAAATCCGCTCGGAACCAGAATGTTCACTCATCTAGTCCTATAGTGCAAGAAAGAGCTAAATCCTTTGCAGCTCACTTGAGATGCAAAGTTTCCAAAGCTAGCTCTGAGTGGTTAGGAAAGTTCGAGAATATAAATGGAATCATCTATAGGGCATGAAGTGTCAAAAGTTCTTCAGCTGCGAGAGATTGCGCAAAGTTTCTCACTGAAATTTTTCCTAGCTTGTTAGAACACATCTGAAGGAGAGCAATAAAAAATTTTGAATAACTAGTTCAGTATATGAAGACTGGTTTCATAAAATTGATCACAAGTTTCGAAGTGAAAATCAGAAAGTTCTCTTTATTTGTGGATAATCGTCTAGCTCATCGCAAAGCTTGATTCAAACATCGAAAGCCATCCAAGAATTATAAAAAAAGAAAAGCTCAAGGCTTAGGATGAAAAAATGGGCATGCCTTTTTTAAGTGTATTGGATGCTTTTTTCGACTTGAAGAAAGCTTGAGCTGACGTCACTAGTGTTGCAATTGCGTATGCTAGCGAAAGGCTGGTTTTGTGGAAGGTAATGTGGAAAATGTTGCAATACAAGAACAACAAAACCTTGACCTATTTAAGATGGAAAGAAGACCAACGGGATACCTTCTCAAACGAATTATACTTAATGCACAGATAAAAGGCTAATTTTTATGAGCAAGACGTTGATTATCTCAATTAAAACCTAACCGAGGCTATTATAGACAGCGCTGAAAAGGAGACATGTGTGCAGTGAGGAATAACGCTCCTGGTTACTTTAACCGGGACGAACCATGGTTTGATACGGAATGTCTCATAGCAAATCATTTCTGAATGCGGCGTTGAAAGAAGCAAGTAAGGCAAATTTATTGGATGAGGTTAAGTTGGCGTATATTAATGCTAAAAAATCGTGCCAAACACTTTTAACTAGTAAAAAAGCGAGTTTCGTAGGAAATATTCTTGCAAGAATTGAGAGAGTCAATGATAGTAAAACATTCTGGGATATTTTTAACAGATGCAGAGGTTTAAGAATAAAATCTACAGTCCTCTCAACAAAAGTTTGGGAAAATTTCTTCCGTCTGTCCCTCCCTCAGACGTCTGTCTCCGTCATCGTTTTCAGATGTGCGCCATCCATTACTAGATGTCAGGATTACAGCCGGAGAAAAAGCATTTTCAATTAATAAAAATAAACTAAGCAAGGCCCCTGGTCCGGATCAAATTTCAAATAACTTCTACAAAAAATTGCCGGCCAATTGGCTTCTTCATCTTAAAACACTTTTCCATAAAATTTTTGAGAATGGATATACGTATAGGTAGGGGCTGCATTGATAATATTCTCACTTTGGCCTCTATCCCACAAATCTACTTAGAAAAGAAAGATAGACACATTGATACCATTGTGGTAGATTTTGCAAGAGCTTTCCCATCGGTGGATCACATTCCCATGTGGTCCAAACTCTTTGATATCGGGGTCAGCTCTAGAATAATTAGAATTCTAAAGAGTCTGTATGAGAGATCCTCAACCTGCGTGAAAGTGGGGAATGAGATATCAGAGGAATTGGTGGTCGCGGATGGAATCCTACAGGATGAGATTTTAAGCCCAATCATGTTTAATCTCTTGACTTCGGATATTGAAGCTTTCTTCAGGAAAAAGGGTCTTGCGGGTCTAAGAATTATGGGAGATACGTTCATTGTATTGTAACGAGAACAGGTTCACCGTTACCAGAAACAAAACCAAATATACTATATTTAGGAAAGGCCTAATTAACGAGAGACTGTAAGGCCTGAAATACGATGGCAGTTCCTTGAAGTTTGTCCCCTCTTTCGACTATCTGGGTGCGATCTTCTCTAGAGCAGGTATTTTCAATTTAACGGTACATGCAGCATCCAGCAGAGCCAACTCAGCCTCAGCCTTGGTTTACAGTTTTCTGAATAGAACTAAGTGCTCATCGTGGTCTTTTATGATTAAAATACATAATTAAATTATAAAAAGCTCATCATTGTATGCGTCCCACATTTTCGGATTGAACTATCTAGATGTCTTCGAAAAATCGCAAGTCCACTTTTTCAAAAATCTTCTGTGCCTCTACCTAGAAATACACCTGATTTCGTGGTTAGATTAGAGTTAGGTCTACCCTGCGTTTCTCATCAAATTTAACTGGCTAGGTCAAGTTATTAGATGTCTGGATGAAGCGGGTAAAGTCACAATTTGCTGGGTCTGAACGGATCCTACTTCAGAGGTCAAATCGATTTTATAATCGATACGTACCGTGACTTTTTCCGCTCCCAGGATTTGTTAAGATTGGGAAACAGTAAATTCAGTTTTATATATAGTAAAATTTTGCACAATTACTAGCTACCCCAACAATATCTGTTATTTAAATCTCCTTTTCAGTTTAAAAAAATTTTCGCTCAATTAAGAACCTCCTCCAGGTTCATAATCAAGTTAAGCTTGAACTACAGTAATCGATCCGCTACAAATTTGTCAACTATGTATCTTGCGAGCGAAGGAAGATCTTTTACACATCTTTACCAAATGTCCAACTTATTCGCCTATTAGAAACCTAGCAGATGCTTTGCTCTATATATTACTATATTAGCACATGTTCAAAAATTAGAGCTTTCTCCCTGTTCGAATAGCACACCGCTTGTACTGGTCCAGTGAGACCTAACAACCTTTGTACATACGATATTTAAATTTTCATTTCTTATTATTTTCCAAGTAATTTATATTTATCGTTACAATAGTGGCCTACCCTTGTCATAGAATTTATGTATTCTGAGAGGCAATAAAGATACAATACAATACAAGACAAGACAGGAATGCATCGCATAGTGCTTCTGAAGAGTGGAGTGATCTACAAGGAGTATTAAGCTTCACAGAAGAAACTTTTGAACTTGAAAAACATTTTTTCACTGCCCGATTCAAACGGACTTAAAGGGAAATTAAAAATACGTTATATCGAACGTATAATAAACATATAAAAGAATTATTTGCGTTTGTACTCTATATGTTCGATGATTCCAAGTTTTTTTTGGCCACAGAGCACTTCGAAATATCGAGGTTTCACTGTATATGTATTTTAAATGCTTCAAATTACTTATTTTTCATAAACTTTACAGATATATTTTTCTAAATCTTTGAACACATTTTTTTCATTATAGGTTGCGTGAAAACAAGAGGAGAACTTTTCTAACGCAGTAGCAATTACTGGAATTCAATAATCAAAATTCATTTTCCACGGTAAAATGCAGCTAACGAAATGGCCATCTTTCAAGTAGAGCAGTCCGAACCATCTCGGATTCATATTCCATTTTCTATGTTGATACAATATCCATTTTTAAATTCAATCGAATACTTTCATTTATGCACAAAGCTCTTCTGACAAAATACAAATTTGAATAAATGGAAAGGAATAAGAACAAAATAATAAATTTGATCTCCTGAAATCTCCAAATTTGACCACACTTCAATATTTCTAATTTCAATATTCAAGAAGAATTTGATTGGAAATTAAATAAACATAATTGTTCATTATTGTCAGGGGCAAGACATTTGTAGTCGATTCCAGACAAAAAGTAAGTCTATGACTAGGAGAATCTAAAACTAGGTATTTGTTTTTATGGGGCCTTCCATAAACCACGTGGCTTCTGTAGAGG
>WSXT02103725.1:0-11374 GCA_011762715.2 Neuroterus valhalla
ATTCTCTCCTCCTCGTCTTCTTTTCTCTACTCTGTGCCTTCTTGTCTCTATCACATTCTCATAGTCACGCTTTCTCTTCTCTCTTTTTTCGTCACATTTCCTCCTTTTCTTCCCTTCTTTTTACAATTCTCATCTCGCTTTTATTTTTTCCACTTCTTTTAATTTTATCTTCTTCTACTTTCAACTTTCTCTTTCTTCTGTTCTTTTCTATTTCTCTTCTCTTCTCTTCTCCTCTTCTTTTTCTCTTCTTCTTTTCTTTTCTTCTATCTCTTTCTGATTATTATCTATTTCCTCTTTTCCTTTCTTCTCTTTCTACATTTGATCTTCTTCTTTCCTTTTTATCTTCTCTATTTTACTCCCCCTCTTTTCCTGTTTTCCTAATCTCTCTTCCCTCATCTCTCATGAGTGATAAATTTTTGAACAGAAAATAAATTCTCAAGGAAAAAGTTGTTGAATCTTTCACCAAGAGAGATAGATTTTTAACAAGAAATGTAACAAAAGATACATGGACCAAAAATGGTTTTGGTTTTAAATAATACACTGTTGAATATAACTAAAAAAAACGAATTTTCAAGTGAATAGTAAAGTCTTTCTAATATAAGCAATTTTGAATTTTCGATTTTTCGAGAAATCTCGAAAAGTTGTAAATATCATCCTGGAGGGCTCCCAAAAAGAAACATTCTTTTCTTCAAACTTTTTTCCATGCCTTGCGTTGTTTGGCTAAAAATTCTCATTTCCGTTTATATTTTTTAATTTAGAAAATGCCAAAACTCTGACAAGAAAGAAAAGAAAAACACAAATATGAAATAGAATCAAGTTTTTATCGTGTTATTTTAACATTTTTCTAGAAAATAAAAAAAACATACAATTAAAAATAATGAATTGTTTAACCACAGATGCATAATAATTATAAAAAAGATTCACATAAACTATCAAATAGTTGAATAGTTAACTCGAACGTGCTGCTAGCATTTATTTCAGCTAGCACTGTTCTGAAACCTAAAACCTAAACAAAATACAAAATCACACACAGCCATAACCTAACGCACGTTAGCACATTACTGTGACACGGCCAGGCGTAACATTACGCGTGACATTAGAGATTTCCTTTATAGGATTACGCGTAACATTAGAGATTTCTTATATAGGATGATTTTAGGTAATATTGTAGAATTACGGCAATCCTTAATTTCATCATTTTACTAGCAACTTTAATTTTAAAAACTTTAATTGATTATTGAAACCAAGAAGTACTATTCCAATTTTTTTGTTGAGAATTATGAATTTTTCAGTTCGAAATAGTTCTTGATTTAAATCTTACTGTACCAGTTGAATATTCATAATGTTATTCGCAAATTTTTTCTTTTTTTTTTGGTTTTAGAAATTGATTTTTTTGAATTGCGAGTTTAACTGTTCCAATTTTTGTGAAAAAGGATATTTTTTGTGAAAAGTTTGTGTGTTATCTTCAAAATTATTTATTTTGCAATGTTTGATCTGTTCTGATCTTGTGGTAAAGGATGCTTGGAAATGAGGTAATGAATTAAAATAAATGTTTGGGTTTTGCGACAAATATGAATATGTTACTTTTAGTTGACTGAAAAAATTGAAGAACATTACCGGAAGAAAACAGGAAATCACCAGGAATTTTAAA
Organism: Neuroterus valhalla; assembly: GCA_011762715.2. Lineage (NCBI taxonomy): Eukaryota > Metazoa > Arthropoda > Insecta > Hymenoptera > Cynipidae > Neuroterus > Neuroterus valhalla. The sequence continues at coordinate 1,652 of WSXT02103725.1, forward strand.
TCGTATGCCAAATATCCACCCTCTTTTAATTCAATCGATAAGAAAAAGTGACAGTTGCAGATAACATACAGTAATTAAAAACAATGCAAAATTTACTTGCCTCAAATCGTAACTAACGAACGGTTTCATAGAAATCGAAAAACCACGAGTAAAGTATGAAGAGCACAAATAATTTATAGTTATAGTAGTTTTTTAAAATGATGATCACATTCTGTCAATACTGTTCTCCGAAAATATTGCTTCCGCTGAATTTGGTACTTGAGATATCAATTCACTAACAATTATTCCAAAATTGTATGCAGTGTATTGTGATCGTAGCGGAGTGTGTCGCTCTGATAGCGACACAGCGTTTTATGAAAAGTGTAGGGCTGTCAGAGCGCTATGTCTAAACTTCCGACCACTCTAATATTGTTACCCTAGCAATATGGAGTTTTTCGTGTAGGTACAAATGTTTTCGGAATTTGTACAACTTCTTCATCTTAAGCTCAGACTTTTGCTTCAACCTGGCAAAAATTGACAAAAGTTTCTTGAGATACGGAGATTATAGGTAAAAACTAATTATTTTGACTGCTGTTAAAGTCTTTTCTATCTGATTCCGAGATAACACTCAATTTTGGGATAATTGGAAGCAGAACTTTATCATTTTCATTGCATTTTTGCAAAAAATGTACTATTTACATATTCCGACAAAAATAGCTTATTAAAGGAAATGGTACATGAAAAAGAATATATCTTGACAGCGTTACGTAGAAAAACTCTAGAGACTCCCTTCCCCCCTCCTAATTAATGCAGCGTAGTATTTACTTTTAATATTTTTTGAACAGCCTCTTATCAATACTTGCTAATAATGGTAATTTATGCAATAAATTTTTAACTTTGCATTGATTTTACAATAACATATCTTCGAACGAAATAAAATATGTGCAATATTGTATTGATGGGGAATCGTATTATTGGAATGCTGAAAATCCTTGTTTATAAATATAATTATGAAAATAAATTCTTTTCGAATGCATTTTAAGGTATTCGAAATTCCACATCAGAAGTTTTGATATAAAAATTCTCATGAAGAACTTCCAATATCTTGGATAAGAAGATGCTTTAAAATAGTCTAGAAAAGAGTTTATGAAGTATTTTTAATATATGAATAATGATCGTTTTTGTATAATAATGTGACTCACTGTGCACGGGCCTTGCATCCAGGGTTCGCCATCGATTTGCATGGGAAATCTTTTGAAAGTCTTGATAGTAACGCTACTACACTGAGCTAATCTTCTACCGGAAGCCCGAAGTCCAGTTTTAACTTGGCCCATGTGCAAACAATTCTCCAAACCAATCACCTCGATCAGATTATCTCCTATATCTATAATTAAACAAAAAAAAAAAACTTTGAGTCAGTAACCATATTTAGATATAAATTCTAATTTACGTTCAGAAAAGTTTGTGAATACAACTTCGGACCAAGAATCCTTGATCAAAATGATTTTAACTAGAGAGAAAATAAGATTCAATATTTGATGGAAAAAAGTATAGATAAAATAGCAATATTTATAATTGATCTTGTCGACAATATTGTTAAAAACGAACCATCGATATTTTCGGAATCCATAAAGGCATGTGACAGTCTTTAAGGTGACCAATCACATGGTTTATATTCGGTTACTTCATAACTGAGATTTGCAGCAGAATTTCTTTTCAGTGTCCTCAATGAATCATATTTGTAAATCGTTGGGATGGATATATTTATATTTGCATTAAAAATATTGTATGTCTGAACACAGCGCTGATTATATAGGAATAATTTTGAGAAGGTTTTGAAATATGTAATTATTTCCTCAGCCTGCGTACGATTGCGATGACATAATAACTTCAATTATTTGATAAAGAATAAGTTGAGTTGATATATTACAACTTCTTACAAGATTTTTATATTTTCCATCAACTTAGATTGGACTTTATTCATTTTATTAATGCATTTCCTTATAACCAAAAAGTTTAATATTACGTCTTAATTTTGCCCGATATTTGAAACTTACAAAGTTACAGAGCTATTTAAGGATATGGAAATCCGTTAATTGGGGACACAGTTGGCTCTTCCGAAAACAACAACTTTTCGAGCCGGGTATGTATTTTTTTGCTAAATTTTCAGATTCGAATGGTTAAAACTAATAATTTTTTTCCGGGAATAAATTATTATTACTATTCTTCTAATAGAGTTTCTTATTATTATCATTTTGGAGTGTTTTCATACAAGATTTGTTGAATTACCTGTCATCTTACCTTAAATGGCAACAGTCAGATCTACAGAATTGAAACTGCTTGTACTCAATTCCTTCAATTTTTTATTCAATTCATTCCTTTGGTATTTTCTAATTTGAAGTGCTCAAAGTTGGTCAATTTTTACTTATATAAGTTTGAAATTGAACAGTTCTAAATTGTTAATCCTTCACAATTCCAAAATTAAAAAAAAATCACACTCAAACATCCATAGATCAAAAATCTAAAACTGTACAATTTCAAATTAGATCCTGGTAAAACTATCGTTTTCGAAATTGAAGATTGAAGAAGAGTGAGCGTTTAGTGCACAGTTCATGTTGGATGTTACATGAAATTGAGGTTTGTGGGTGAAAAGAATGAGTGCAAAAGGCGCGTAATGGATTAGTTGCATAGTGGGAGAAAGGGGAGAGTTGGAGGTGAAGATATTTTTTAGGATCAAGACGGATCTGTGTAAATAAGATGTTACAGTTCGTTTAAAGTGACGTCACAGGTCGAAACCGGTCAGTCGGTATGGGGTTTGGATGCTAGTCAGTGCGGTCGAAGGTTGGAAGGTCTAAATGTGATTGATGGGTGACGAGGACAGTGAAAGAAAGGAAGAAAAGGATTCCAAAGGAGAAGTTTCAAAAATGCCGAAAGGGAAGAAAAGGGTTAATACAAAAAAACGTAAGGAAGGGAGAAATTAGGAGCTAAGAGTTAGCGATCTGTAGAAGGCTTCATTAAAAGGAAAAGAGGAGGACGGGAAGTAATGAGGAAGCAAAAGAAGTAAATGCAACTCAAAAATTGAAAAATCGTGAGGACAAAAAGAGTTGCACAAATCATGATGAGAAGGATAAGAGGATTGATAATAACAGAAATGAGGTTAGAAGGAAGTTGAAAGGGCTAAATTTAAAAGGAATCCGAAAAATGAAGGTAGAGGTGATATTAATGCAGGGAAAGAGACAGGAAGAACGGTGGAAGATATGAAGCAGGAAATGAGACCAGAAATCGCGGAACTCAGAAGAGAAATGGAGAAACAGGAGAAAGTTAGGGAAAACTTGGAGGAAAGAATGCAAAAACTTGAGAAGCAGGAGGAACCTAAGGAAATAGTTGAGGAGTTGTTAAGTAGGTTTCAAAGAATGCAAAGCGCTATCCAGCAAGTGGAAGAGAGTAGAGAAGGAGAATGAGGATGTGAATGAAGAAAGGTCAAAAAAATAGAAAGGAGACTAAAAAATAATGTAAGAGAGCAAAGAAAAAAGAATATAGTAATCAAAGGCATGAGATTGGAGGAAATGGATTTGAAGGAAGGTGTACAATATCTGCTCAAAAGGATAAATGCAAAGGTACAGGTAGAGGAAGTGAAAAGTTCAGAAAGGGACGAGGAAGGAAGGGACAAAATAGCGCTAGTCATATTGAAGAATGGAGAAGGTAGTAGGGAGATTATGTCAAAGGGAAGGATGTTATATAGGAATAAGCAGAGAATAGAGGATGATTCGACATGAAAAGAAAGACGTGTGTAATACAAGTTGAGAGAAAAAAGCGGAAGAGGAAAAACGAAAGAGAAAAAATACATAGTTTAAGTATAAGAGCAAACAGATAAAAGGCATATAGTGGGATTGACACGAAGAGAAAGGAGACTTATTAGAAGGTGAAGAGTTGAGGGAAGGGATGAGGAAGAAACGGAAGAGAGGAAAATGAAAAACAAGGGGAAGAAAAAGTTGGAAAGAATGAGATAAGGGAAGAATGGAGAACATGTTACTGAAATGTAGCTTGAGTAGAAAGGGAAGATAAGGAGTTTATGAAACAGTCGTAGTGATGACGGAGAGATGGCTAGATCAGAAGGGGGTGGGAAAGAGGGAATAAAGGGCTTCCGAAGGTAAATAGGTGGATGGTACAAGAAGCGAAGGAAGAATGTAAAAAGTGTAGAGCTTGGGAGGAATGGTGACGAGAATAAGGAAAGAGTTGACAGCGGAAAAAATATGAAAATAGTTTAAAGGAACATAGGGAGAAATTATGTCAGAAGAGATAATGAAAGGAAAGGAGAGATGGAAGATAGTAGGGGTATTTGTAAATGGAGATATGGACAGAAAGACAGAAGAGCAAGGGAAGTTGATGGAAGTAAAAGCAGAAGGTGTTAATTTATCATTAGAGGAGTTTTCAATGCAAGAACAGGAGAAGAAGGAGGTAAGAATGGACAAAAGGTGATGAGTTCGGGAAGAACTCTGAAGAAAAAGAAGTGAATGGAGAGGGAAGGAAATCACGGAGTTCATTGGAAGGAGTGGGATGGTTTATTTCAAGCGGGAATGTTGAGGTTGATGAGGAGAGGGAGTACACTCATGCGGAGGAACGAAGGGAACAGTAATAGACTACTTTATTATTGACGATCAGATAAGAGAGAATATTAGGAGGCTCGAAATAAGGGAGTACATAGATTTGGACCATATTTCATTTTGGAGAGTGGAAAAGGGACGAACGGGAAACAGCAAAGGAATGAGTGAAACGAAAAAGAGCAGGAGACGGTAATTAGTTAGCAGCGGGAATAGAAGGGCTTGAGGAAAAGGTGGAGGTAGTAGAAATGAGAGCAGGAAATGTGAATGAGGGAATGAGAATTGTGATAAGAGAGGTAAAAACAATTTCAGAGTATACTATTGAGAGGGAAGTCACTGGAGGGGGGAAAAGAGGCAGCTGTGGTGAAGAATGTGGGGAGAAAGAAAAGAAGGTATAAATACATGGAGCAAATGGAGAGGAGGAAATGGTTGTGCCGGAGAATACATAAGGAAGGAGTAAGAGTATACTGCGTTATGCAATAGCAAATAAGAGCAGAAGAGTAAAAAGTCTGAGGAGGAAGTAGGAAGGGCTTGCACACAGGAAATAGTAGAAAGAGAGAGGAAAAAAAGGAAAAGAACGGGAAGAGCGAAGGGAAAGGGACGACGAAGAGGATATCGCAAGGGAGGAAATAGAGAAGGCGATAGGGTCAGTGAAATAGGGAAAGGCATCAGGTTTAGATAAAATACATAATGAAGTTTGAAAACATGGGGGAAAAGAATTAAAGGAGTGGACGTGGATAATGTGCAACAGGGTATAGAAAAAAGGAGGCTAGCCAGGAATATTGAAAGAAGGGATAGTGGTGCCAATAGTCAAAAAAGGAAAATGGGAAGAAGTTAGATATCGTAGGGGAGGCAATGATACCGAAATCCAATGAGATATATGTTTCAACACTTTCAGAGATGTTGAAAAAAAAAGTGGAGGAGACAAAAATGATAATTGTAAATAAAAGACTCGAAAGAGAGCAGGGAGACTAACACCGATTTTTGTGGTTTTGAGGAAAGCGTTCGATTAATTTGACAGAAAAGAGAAAGATAAAGCTATAAAGAAGAAAATGATAATGGAAGGTTTTAAGGGAAAGAGTGGCTGGAATCTTCAGGGAGTCAAGAAGTAGGGTAAGAATGGAGGAACAAATAGGAGAAATTTATGGATGAATGGAGGTGTAAGACAGGTATGTCCGCTGAACCTTCTCTTGTTTAATATTTTAATTTCAAATTTAGAGGAGGAGATAAAGAGAATGGGGTGGGAAGAAGTATCTTGGTTTTATGGTGCAGGAGAATAGAGAGCATGGAGCATATGTAGGTAAACGGCGGACCTAATGAAGCAGGTATGATGAATCGCAAATAGAAGGTCTAAAAAGAACTGGAAGAGGCTTATAAGATTGTTTGGTACGCAAGCATGGCCGGTATAAGCCTATGGGCAGAAATATCGTAATGGAAGGGGAAAATGGAAATAGAGAGGATACAAGAGCGATATATTAGATTGACATCAGGGGTAGAATGAAGAGCACCAGGGTATATGGTAAGAGAGGAGACTCAGAAGGATAAGCTGAGGAAGAATGTAGGAAAGAGGGCATTGAAACCTGAAGAGAAACTGAGAGATAGAAAGGGAGGAGAGTAAGCGAGGATGTGTCACAAAGGGGTGTAAGGAAGAAGAAAGAGGGTTAGAGAAATAACGCGATGGGAAGAAGAGAGAAGAGAATTTTTCAGAGATCGTGGGATACGAGTAGAAAGCACTATAGGATATGAAGGATTGGAAAAGGGAGATAAAGAAATGCAAGTAATAGACAGATGGTAGAGGATAGGTGAATCAAGATACAGAAAATGGTATGATGTAATGAGAAGAGAAGGGTCATCAAAATATCTTGAGAGAGGATATGGGCAGTGAGGAGATGGCAAGAATAGCTAGTTGAAGATTAGAAAATGAGGTAGAGGAAGCAATGTAATGGGAGAAGGATGAGAAGAGAAAATGCAGAGTATACAAATGGGTGCAAGAGACATAGGAGCATGCATGAGATGGTTATATGAAGGGGGAGAAAGATAGGGGATGATAGCAAGAAAGTGTCAAGGAAATTTCAGAAGAAGAAGGGTGGGAAGAGAAATAGACGAAGGAAGTAGAGAAAGCTGGAGGAGTGCAAGAAAAAGATTAGGAGCATGTGGGGGAGAGAAAATCAGAAGCTTGTATGAAAATAAGAAGAAAATGGAAGCGGGAGTTACACAGAAAAAAAAACTTGTATACGAGGTTTTTCGAATTAATTTTCATCTGACCTTGAATGGCAACAGTGAGATCCACCGAATTGAAACTGCTTGTACTCAATTCTTTGTCAGGTCTCTTACTCTTTCTTTTTCCGAGTCGGTGTCGCATATGATGTTCACCCCAGAGGTTCGAACCCCCATGAGTGAAAGGAATGTTCAATAAAGCAACACCCTGAAGGGAAGGACCATGTGCCAAGTCCAAAGGTACACCATCACACTGAAATAAATTTTAAAATATTTATTTATGACATAAAATAAATTCCTGAAATCTATATGATCGAAAAATATTTTTTGACTTTGTAGGAGTCTTCTGATATTGGAGTACGGGCAGGTTCTGAAAAATATTACTTTAGGCATATTAAGGGCATGTGACAGTATGGCACGTGACCGAATAAATGGTGTATATCCGGCCGCTTCATCCTTTGAATAATTTGAAAACTACATTAAAATTTATGCGGATGAGGGCATGTCTGACTGGCCCATTTGAGTTTCCGTTTTGTTTAGATAGTACAATTTCAATCATTTTTAATTAAAAAATTTGTCACGTGATAGACAATCATATTCCCTTGAAAGGCAAAAGATAGGAATGTTGAGTCACTAAGATTTTCCCATTTGAGGCTATCCAAAAACTACTTCACCAATTTTGGGATAGTTTCACGTTTATTCTGCGTTTTTTACTCTTTCATAGTGAGTTTAGTTGTTAATACGCCTACGTGTCCACATGGTAAACAAGATTTGGCAAAAAATCAAGAATAATTGAAAATATGAAAATATCAGACTTCAAAGCCAAAAATAGTTTCAAAACAGGAGAAATGGGGTAAATTTTAATGAAAATAGGGGAACAAATTCCTTTCTAATTGAATTATTCCAGACATGGTATTGAATTGAGTTTGAAATGCTTCAAATTCTTAATATATCATGTCAAAATATATTGCATTTTCAATAATTTGGTTGGTTTTCTAACCAAAAAGGAATAATTTCTTATTGGAAGAGATAAGTTTTCAAATGAAAATGACTAATTTACAAGAAAGAAGTTATTAATTTTCAACGTAACAGTTGCATTGACGACCAAAAAGTTGAACTTTTGAGCAAACGAGATGATTTTTCCACAAAATCGTTTAACCTTCAACCAAATAGTTCAAATTTTTAGGACAATAAGACAATTCTTTTTGAGTCAAGAAAATTTTCACAAGAAAATTAATTTTCAAACAATAAAAATTAGTTTTCTACCATAAAAGATTATTAACCTATGAATTTCCATTTCAAATGGTCGCATTTTCCAACAAAAAAATTTGTTAAAACTTTCTCAGGCGATAAGCCGGATTTCTGAAAAGACAATTGCGTTTCCAACGAAGAAGTTTATTTTTAACTAGAAAAATGAGTTTTCTATCATTAAAAACTAGAACCCTATGAATTTTCCTTCGAAATGGTCGGATTTCATAACAAAAAAGGTTACTACAGATTATTTCGTTATTTATCATTATATTGGAATTTTTAATAAATTCAATATAAAATGTTTTAAGTTCCTGGAAATTTATGTCGAAATCAATTACTTTTCTGAGAAAATTCTTGAAATTTTAACCAGGAAATATCAATTTTCTATTAACAGAGATGAAGTTTTAACTCGAAATGATAGGTTTCAAGAGAAGAAAGGTTTTTCTAAACCAACCAGTAGCATCAAGAACCAAAAAGTTAGAGGCAAATTTTTGGAAAAATTGTTGAATCAATAATCAAAAAGATGAATTTTTAACAAACAAGAATTATAGGACAAATTTTGAACTTATGGAGGCCAATTTTTGATGCAGAATAGGATAGGTAATCAAATTTTCTTTAGAAAAAAATTTGACAAATGAAAAAAGATAAAAATAAAATAATTATATTTACAATCAAAGAGATGAGTCTTTTTATTAGAAGAATAATGTTCTATAAAAAAGGAATAATATCACGTGATTGTTAAATTTTCAACCATAAAAGATTCATCTTCTATCAACAGATATGGATTTTCGAAAAAGATTACGAACTACCATAAAAAATATCGATAATTTAAATCGTTGCTTAGATACCCAAATATTTGAATATTTAGGAAAAATGAACGCTTTTTTAACAGAACAGTTGAACCTGTACCAAAAGTCAAATTTCGGAAGCAACAAGACGAATAACTTTGGAGACAGTTGAAGTTCCTTAAATAGTCGAATTATCAAACGAAAAAAAATTCAACTAAAAACATTTGCACTCTAAGCCAAAGGATTGGATTTTTAAGTAACGAATTATTAACAAATTTTAATCAATAAGATAAAATTCTCAATAAAGAAGATAAATTTTCTTTCAGAAAAGACGAATTTTGAAATTCTAAAGGATACATTTCAATACTTAATGAAATATATAATTAAACTTCAGGATGAATAAATAATTTATCAATCAAATGGGAACGGATTTCGGATAAATTGCTTGATTTACTAAGAAAAAAAGGATTCCACCAATGTTTTACCAGAATAAACGAATTATCTAATGAACAATTGAATTTCTAACCGGAAAACATGATTTTCGACGCGAACTTCATTTGTACCAAACATATAAATACTCAGATAATAACTAGGATTTTTCGACCAAAAAGTACAAGTTTCTACCAAAAGATTTCAATTTGATACTAAAAAAATGGTTTCCAACAAAAAAGTGAATTTGTAACCAAATTGTTCAATTTCGAGATAAAAATTTTTTTTTTTCTAGAAAACAATTGAACTTTTATGTCAAAAATATGATATTTCAACAATAAGTTCATTTGAAACCGAGGGGCTATTCACTAAGAATTCATTTAAGTCTGTTGCAGGCAGACTAACCGAGTACTGCCTGACTTCTTGAAAGACTTCTGAGAATTCTTAGCGAAGATCGT
>WSXT02103736.1:0-11374 GCA_011762715.2 Neuroterus valhalla
GTGAACTCGATAACTTTCGAAAGAATGATCATATTCGATCGTGCTTCGGTACCCATTTTTAGGGACCAAAAAGACAAATCGAATTCGTTAACCAGCTATTTTGGATCGAAAATAAAAGAGGGGGAGCATTTTGACAATTTTTCTGATATTTATTTTCAAAGGTTTAAAAATTGTAAGTACAGTTTCTTGTAGTAGGTGAAAAGTGAAAAAAATTTTCCTCATGATTTTTTTTGATAAAAACAGAATTGTCAGAGTTGTGGCATTTTCAAAATTCGAAAATATAAAAAAAATGAGAATTTTTAGCTAAACAAAAGAAGATATGAAAAAAGGGTATAGAAGAAACAATGTTTATTTTTGGGAGTCCTACAAGATAGTCTTCACAACTTGTTGAATTTTCTCAAAAAATCGAAAAATCAAATTTTGGTCGCACGAAAAGTGATGAAAAATAGAAAGTTTCATTTTCTGGTCAAACTATGCAAGGTACGGGAAAGTATAAATGAAAAAAATTGTGCACCAAAAAAAGATCTACGAATTTTGTAAATTTTACTTATTGATAGAACAACTTTTTGCTTTATGTATAAAAAACGATTTAAAAAATGAAAAAAATAAACTTTTGGACGATTGTGACAAGCTTAGGAAAAAACAACTAGACATAGGTTCCCAGAAAAGATCTATAAATTTGCTAAAATTTCTCCGATGCTAATTCTTTGCTTGGATTTTTGCCTAAATCATATAAAGTAAAATAAAACATGAAACAATTATATTTCTAGAAAAAGTGCACAACATATGAAAAAAATTGTGCAACAAAACTTCTCTACCGTTTCAGAAGATTTTTGATCGAGTGCGCAGTACGAGACACGAAATAAGAATGTATTCGTTAGAGCCGTTAGAGCATAATTTTATGTTATTTTTTATTGATGAACTAATAACTTTATGTTGATTCAATTGATGCCAACTTAAAGTTGTAATGTTAAGTTCCTTGTCAACATTTAGAACTTTTATTTTTCTTTCTGAAGAAAGAACAGCTACATGTTATAAACAGAACAGCATGTGTTATAAACTGTTGTAATGAACAGCTCCTGTGGCTCCACAAAGTTCAAGGCTCTACTAATTGGGGTCAAATAGAGTCTAAATTATAATTGAAGCGGATATCGAGACTAACTGTACTTTGCATAAATGCTAAGCGAAAATCTTTACTAGTTGCTTGATTTTACTATTCATATCAATAGGTAGTCACTTCAGTATCTATTATTCTGTAAAATTGTTGATCATTTCTTGCCAGATTATAGGTAAAAAAATAAGATTTTGAAATATTGTGATGATGCTGGAATTGAAATCAATAGCCGATTTAGTTGAGTAACATCCCACGAGAATCTTATAAAGAAGAGAAGGTGCCCTACTGTTCAGAAATATTTTTGAAATAACAAATAAGAGTACAAGGTAATTTGTATGTAGATTCAGAAATTGTTTTTCGTTCATTTTTTAAAGAATATCGAGTTGTGCTTCGAAAAACATGTTTTGTTCACCAGAACTGAAAACAATATAGATCAATCTTGTGAGATCAAAGAATGGGAATTGAAATCCATTAGCATAGTCAGATTAACCTTCATTTCGATAACCGTAATAAAACAATTCCCGAATGGGTTGAATGTTTGCTTTGTTGATGAAATACAAGAAACACAAGCTTGAGCGCACCTATGGCGCGCGTCTTCTGCATATCGTGCTTCGCGCTCGATGACAAATGTACTTCGCGCTCTGCGCTCGGTCATTTTACTTCCCTACAATTGTGTTTAGAGCTTTTGGAACTAAAAAGTAAAATGTTGGCTGTTGTATTTGTTGATTGTGAATTCCTTTTTGTGGAAGCTTCTCCGGCTTTAACGAATACATCCTCATCGTGTGCCTCGTGCTGCGCACTCGATCAAAATCTGTCCGAAACGCGAACTTTTCTATATAACCTTTAACTCTAATGCATCAAATGTATATAATATTAATTTATATTCCTCGCGTCTTGTTTTTTTTAAGAAAATTTTAGGTCGTCTATTTCTAATATTAATATAATTAAAATTGAAACAAAAACCACGCAACCTATAAAGAAGAACAGTTTTTCTTTTCAAACTTTTCTTTGTATCTCGTTGAGTTTTGCTAGAATGATGGCTCCCAAAAAGAAACCTTTTTTTTCCTTTTGACTTTTCTTCAATCTTGTGTTATTTGGCTAAAAATTCTTATTTTCGTTTTTATTTTTGAATTTTGAAAATACCATAACTCTGACAATTTTGTTTTTATCAAAAAAAATCATGAGGATACATTTTTTCATTTTTTACCTACTACAAGAAACCGTACTTACAGTTTCTGAGGCTTGGAAAAAAAAATCAAAAAAATTTTTCAAAATGCTCCCCCTCTGTGATTTTTCATCCAAAATAGCTGGTTAACGAACTTGACCTGTCTTTTTGGTCTCTGGGAACGTGTGCAAAAGTACGATAGAATATGATTATTCATTCGAAAGTCATCGAGTTCACAGATTATTCTTCATTATTTTTTGTGCGATCAAAATTGGAATTTTTGACTTTTCCAGAAAATTCAGAAAGTTGTATTAACGATCTTGTACGGCTCCCAAGAAGAAACCTTTTCTTAATTGCGTTTTTTCTAATCTTGCGTTATTTTGCTAAAAATGTTTTTTTCGTTCATATTTTTTGATTTTGAAAATGCCACAACTCTGACAATTTTGTTTTCATCAAAAAAAGAACTTCAGGATAAATTGTTCCACCTTTTACCTACTACAAGAAACCGTCCTTACAATTTTCGAGGCTTGGAAAAAGAAGTCGAAAAAAATTTCCAAAATGCTTTCCCCTTCAATTTTTTGTCCAAAACAGCTGGTCAACGAACTCAACTTGTCTTTTTGGTCCCTCAAAATGAGTATTGGTTTTTTGTGAAAATCGACGTTCGAGGATTTTATAAAATCTCCACGTTTCGAGACCTGATTTCGAAAATGTAGTTTTTATGTTGGTGTCTGTCTGTCTGTTGTCGTTGTCGTTGTCGTCGTCATCATTGGTGTCTGTATACTCTATAACTTTTGGAAGACTAATCGGATTGGATTGCCCTTTGGCACACATTTTGAGGGACCAAAAAGACAGGTCAAGTTCGTTTACCAGCTATTTTCGATGAAAAATCAAGGAGGGGGAGCATTTTGGAAATTTGTTTGAAATTTTTTTTCAAGACTTGAAAAATTGTCAGTACAATTTCTAATATCCCGTAAAAAGTGCAACAATTCATCCTTTTCATTTTTTTCGATAAAAACAAAATTGTCAGAGTTGTGGCATTTCCAAAATTTAAAAACATAAACGAAAATAAGAATTTTCAGCCAAATAACGCAAGATTGAAAAGAAATTCAATGAGAAAAAATTTTTCCTTTTGGGGGTCCTACAAGATCGTGAATACAACTTTTGGAATTCTCTCAATCAATTGAAAATTCCAATTTTGACCACATAAAAAATAATGGAAAATAATCTGTGAACTCGATAACTTTCGAAAGAATGATCATATTCGATCGTGCTCCCGCACCCGTTTCGAGGGACCAAAAAGACAATTCGAGTTCGTTAACCAGCTATTTTGGATCAGAAAGAAAATAAAAAAGGAAGCATTTTGAAAATTTTTTTTGATTTTTTTTCCAAGACTCAAAAATGCTAAGTACGGTTTCTTATAGTGGGTAAAAAGTGCAACAATTTATCCTCATGATTTTTTTTGATAAAAACAAATTTTTTGGAGTTATGTGGCATTTTCAAAATCCGAAAATATAAACGAAAAAGACCATTTTTAGCCTAACAACGCATAATATGAAAAAGAGTTTGGAGAAAAAATGTGTCTTTTTGGGAGCCCTCCAGGATGATTTTTACAACTTTTCGAGTTTTCTCAAAAAATCGAAAATTCGAATTTTGGTCGCACAAAAAATAATAAAAAATAGGAAGACCTATTTTTTGGTCAAAGTATGGAAGGTACGGGAAAATATAAATGAACTAAACTTGTGCACTAAAAAAGATCTACAAATTTGGTAAAATTACCTTTTTGATAGGACATTATTTTTTGCTTCATTTTTAAAAAACCATATAAAAAATGAAAAAAATTACCTTTTTGACAATTGACACAAGCTTGGGAAAAATCAGATATACCCAAGTTCTTTAGCAGGAGAATATCTTTTCAACTTGTTATAAACTTTTTAATAGGATACGTAGTTTTCATTTCAATCAGAAAGAATAACTATGAAAATGAAATAATAAAATTTTTTAAGAAATGACTAAGGCTAACACAGAAGATTGATAGAGAAAAGTTTTTCACCCGAAAATTATCTGTAAATTTGTTTTAATTTTTCCCATTGGACGCGTAGTTTTGTTTGAATCGTAAAGAATAAAATAAAAAATAAAAAAATTGAATATCTAGAAAAACGACACAACGAGTGAAAAAAGTTAGGCAACAAAAGTTCTCCACCGGTTCGGACCAACTTTTATCGAGTGCGCAGCACGAGATACGCGATGAGAATGTACAGCGCAACTAAGGCATGAAAGCAGCAGCAACACCAATTTTGGGAACGGGTCTGTCCCATAAGGTTAGTTTATCCGTTTCTAAGATGACAGTTGCCCCACACTGGGAATGCAGCGTTCCCTGACAGGGAGAATAGTTGTCATAAACAGAAGGCGTATTGCAGTACCACAGTTTGGCGCAACGAAGTTACCTATATAAGTGCCGCTGTTGTACCAAATTTCTTTCTTTCATTCTTTCTTCTTTCTTTCTTTTTGTATACCTATTATAGTATACATTTGGCTGTTGAGTTTCACAACCTTTTTATGCAACTGTAGGGAGGTACAAAGGCGCACTCAAACTTGCGAGCGAAGCGAGCCGCACGTGAAGCGCGCGATGAGAAATTTCGATTTTTTAGCGAATTTAAAAAAATTGTATTCACGATTTTTCAGGGCTCCAAAGAAGAAACGATTGGAATTGGGAAAATGATTGGGATAAATTGTTCCACTTTTTACGTGCTACAGGAAATTGTACTCACAATTTTTGAGTCTTGGGAAAAAAAGTTAAAAAAAAAATGTTAAAAATGCTCCCGTCTCAAAACGTGGAGATTTTATAAATCTTGCGAAAGTTGATTTTCCCATAAAACCAATACCTTCTCATTATGATGAGAATGTAAACATCTTGCAACTACTAACTGGATCTGATCCTATTGAATGGGAGGAATGGATGTAACCTCGGATGTGACTGAAGCCAGTAAGTAGCATAATTTTGAGAAATCCCCAGAAGTCGATGGGAACCGCAGCGGCTGGGTATTCGCATATTGTAAAGAACAATTTGGTGAAAGGCGCTCCCACAGATCTGATGCTAACTGTGTGCATAGAAACTGATGTGTTGGTAGTCTCCTAGACTGGATCATTTAATATAGCTAGGTAGGAGCCTAGGAGCCTAGAAGCCTAGGAGCCTACCTACCTACCGCCCGGCAATGTAGGAGTTACTACATCATGAACTGCTGGGTGAGAGACCAGTCGAGCAAAACACACCTCGTGTTCGCCCAAGGGGACGACTAATCTAGCTGGTAGTTTGATGTGGCGATGATGCCGCGGTAGTAACCTTTAGGAAACCCATGCTATGGTGGATACTGGTCGATTCTCGCCTCCACGTATCTGCAACAATATCGCCTCTTACACCCACTGCATACTATATTTACAAGCGATTGGTCTGATCAGCCACGTGGTCAATGATCATCCATGTCAATGCGATTATCTGTGTTTTCTCCTCTGTCATCGTCTATCTTCTCCAGTTCAGTAACTGGATGTTCGAGTAGAGTTTATTTTTATTTACTGAAGATCTATCAAAATCAACTAATTCGTTCTGAAGTGCTTTCAAGATCAACTGAAGGTCAGCTGAAGATTTATGAAGATTTGATGAAGGAGAACTGGAGCTGTGCGAAGCTTTCTCTACAGAGGAAAAGCAAAATTCTGATATTGTTGAAGATACAGAGTGTTCTTGTTTAGAGGGAAGGCCTAACCAATAGGCTGATGCAGGCGTCTAAGACGCATAGGCCCTCAAGGGGCACGGTGGATAAAAACGTAAAAATTTTTTTCAAAAGAGACTAGAGCCCAGAATTGTTGATTGAATTCGATTTTCTTATTTGTCTGAGAATACTCTTAGCTGATTGCCGAAGAGAAATAGGTGGACCAATTTTCTGTTCTATTTATTGCACTTTTGTGTCAACAGCTTAGGTGAAGACAATTGTCACCTTCATAAGTTTGTTCTTCATAATTTAGAATGGAAGATGTTAATTTTTCGACCAGGGTACTTAATTTATTCTTTATATCTACAGGAACCATTGAAGAAGACGTGTGAACGATTGAAATCTGTACAACTGAAACGATGGATTTTCTACCAAAATAATGAATCTTTTAAACAAAAAAATCTGCCCGCTTCGCTTGGAAGTATTGGCGCGCCTAGGGCGCGCGTCTGTCGGATCTCGGGCTCCGCGCTCGATGATAAACTCACCTGGCGCTCCAAGGTCGGTCTTTGTACTTCTCTACATTTGTAAACAGAGCTTTTTAAACTCGATAGCGAAATGTCGGCTATTTCAATTTGTCGATTGTGAATTCTCTTTTGTTAAAGCTTCTCCGGCTCAAGCGAATACATTCTCATCTCGTGTCTCGTGCTGCGCACTCGATCAAAATTTGTCCGAAACCGTAGGAAAGTATTCTTTCCCAATATCTTTCATATGTTGTGTACTTTTTCTAGAAATCTAATTGTTAAATGTTTTATTTTATTTTATAGGATTGAAACAAAAACTACGCATCCAATCGCAAAAATTATAAAAAATTCATAGATCTTTTTCGGGTACACAACTTTTCTCTATCAATCTTCTGTCCGAGCCTTTATCAATTTTTTAAAAAGTTTATTATTCCATTTTTATAGTTATTTTTCCTGAATAATTAGAAAATCACATATTATGGTGAACAAGGGATTAATAACACAATTAAAGATGTTTTCCTGGCAAAGAACTTATGTCTAGTTGTTTTTTCCTAAGCTTGTCACAATCGTTCAAAAGTTTATTTTTTTCATTTTTTAAATGGTTTTTTTTTATATATAAAGCAAAAAGTTGTCCTATCAAAAAGCAAAGTTTACAAAATTCATAGATCTCTTTTTGGTGCACAATTTTTTTCATTTACATTTTCCCGTACCTTGCATAGTTTGACCAAAAATGAAAACTTTCTATTCTTTATCATTTTTTGTGCGACCAAAATTTGATTCTTCGATTTTTTGAGAAAAATAAAAAATCGTGAATGGCATCTTGTAAGGCTCCTAAAAAGAAACATTTTTTCTCTAATAACTTTTTTCATATCTTCCGTTGTTTGGCTAAAAATTCTCATTTTTGTTTATATTTTCATACGGATAAATTGTCCCACTTATTACTCACTACAGAAAACTGTACCTACTTTTATTTTTCGAGTCTTGAAAAAAAGGTCTCAAAAAATTTTTAAATGCTCTAACTTTTTTAATTTTCTTCCAAAATAGTTGGCTTAAGACCTTAACCTTCAGTTTCTGACACTGAAAGAGTGTGTCAAAGGCCAATCAAATCAATCAGTTTTTTCAAAAGTTATCGTGCTGACAAACAGACAGACACATTCGTAAAAACCTGTTTTTCGGGTTCAGGGGGTCTCAAAACGTGAGGGGGGGGAGGAGTCATTCTTCGACTAAAATGGGGAGAGGGGTCAAAATTTACACAAATCTAATACCTTCTCTGATGAGTATTTGAAAAATTAATCTCCGACCGATTAGTTAAATTTGCTACCGAAAAATTGAATTTCCAGCCAACACTTCAACTTTCTACCAAAATATTTTAAGTTTGAAGCCAAAAGGCCATGTATTAACAAAACGGTTAAGCTTTCAACAAAAGAGATAAAATTTCTTTCTATCGAGATGGATTCGAAAAACCATTGTGTGTAATTACCAAAAAACAAGTTGATTTTTTACTAGGTAATCCAATTCCCATCCAGCAAGTTGGTCTTTTGATCAAAAAGTTATTTTTGTTGTCAAAATAGTTGAATTCTAACCCGAAAAAAAAAATTCTGAAAAAAATACTCATAAAAGGCAGGAACTTTCTACTAGAATATATGAATTTTTAACAAAAATAGTGGATTTCCAGCAAAATATCCGAATGTTTAATAAAGAGACCATTCTCTAGCTATGATGATAATCTATAAACAAACAATAAATCATTTTTCACAAATTAGTTCAAGTATGTACCAAAAAATTGAATCTTTAATTAAAGAGGTGTCTTTTCAACCTAGAAGATTATTTTCCTACCAAAAACAGCGAAGTTTCAAAACAACATTCAAATTTTCAATTTGTTTTGATTGAGGATCTCATTATTTTGTTTAAAGATCGTCTTTTCAAAAATTCAACTGTTAAGGATTCAAAATTGAATTCTTTTGTTGGAATATCAATCACTGAATTTTTCGATAAAAATTACATATTTTTTTGGCAGCAAGGCCAGCTGTATCGTTAACAATCGCATTTTTTGTTGAAAATTATCTTCTGTTTGTTTAAAGATTCATCTGTTTAGGTGAAAATACGTTTCTTTGGTTAAAAATAACCTATCTTGTCGAAAAGTAATTTTTATTCATTAAAAATTAGTTTTTAATGTGAAAATTCAACTCTTCAGTTTTCGGTTCTGGTAAAGGATTCTATTACTCTGTTGAAAATGCATCTATGTTCGATGAATTCAACTGTTTTTTATTGCGAATTGATAAATTATACTCTTTCGTGATTGTCATTTTTAACTATTTTGGAAGAATATTAAACCATCTTGAAAATGAAACCATTTATTTGAATGGCTTCAAAATTGAATAATGTTTCAAAAATTTCTTCCCTTTCTTGACTCAGAAATCACATTAGGAGTGTTGTGTTGAAAGTTTGCCTGATTTAGTCGAAATTTCATCGTCTTTGATTAAAAAATAGAGATGCAACTGGTTTTCTGCCAATTTATATGTTTAGTTGAAGCAGGAAAATCGGAATCAATTAATTCGAAATCGATAATTAAGGGGGTGTTCCTCCGAATTTATTTCAAAAAATTGATATTTTTTTCATTTTCTCATAGGTAATACATCTAAGATTGTGATGCCAAAGGATTTTCCTCGATTCGTAAAAAAAAAGAGTTTTGGGCAAGTTTTTTGACACTTTGGTATATTTGTTTTACATTTTTTATTACAAAAGCCGCCATATTTATTTTACAAGTGAATAAACAATTATTTTGACCACGTAATCTTGTAGAGCGATCTTTGAAACATGAATATGCTACGATTCAAAGATGTACAACTACTTTTAAAAAACGTTAACAAATACGTCAAGAAAGTAACTCAATTCGTCGCTTTTTCTCATCTAAAACTACAAATGCGTTTTTCTCAAAACTACTCTTTCAAAACTGGTTCGCACGATTTCTCAGGCGTCAGTGGACGGATTTTCATTTTTCCTTTTTTCAAAATGCGCAAAAACGTATTCCCTATCTTTGTAGAACGGCTTTCTTCTATTTTTTGAAAAATAGATTTGTTACAAATTTTTGGAAATGAAGAAGCAGGGTCGAAAACCCGACTGTTTCTTCAATAGCCCGCCATTTTGACAATTTTCAAAAAAAAAGAAGAGGCCCTCCTACAAATATAGCGAGATCCTTACAGATTAAGAAAAATTTTTTTTTTTTTTTTGTTTCAAATCAGCCATTTATGAAAAATGGTGCGAACCAATAGCCCACCTCCTCATGGAAGGCCTTCACGGAAAACGATGCTGCGGCCAGAAGAAAAATTTTTTCAAAGAAATGTTTACTGCATTTTGTAGTCTATAAGGACCAATAAAACTTATTTAAAAAACGCATCAAAAAAATAATGAATACTTGTCTCACAATAACATTTCAAAAAACGCTCTGAAAAACCGGCCTATTCGGAGGAACAAACCCTTAATAAATCAAAATCAATAATTGATAATGATTTATAAAATGGACCAAAATATATCTACTAATAATATCTGCGTATTTTGAAGGAGACTTCGGGTTGATTTAACTTTAAACTTTCATTTTTTATAACATTTACAATGATTATGATTTCCGAATTAATTTTTTCAATAAAACCTACTCAAATAGAATTGCAGAGAATCCTTCAAAGAATTGAATGAGGCCTTGATCATTAGGATTCTATAAGAATTGTAGCTTTTTCCTAACGGGGAAGCAAGAACTATAACTCAAAAGAACTTATGTAAATGGAAAATTTCAACCTGAAATATTTTTCTGGTGCACACCTAGAAGCTTCCTTTAAAATACGCAGCAATTATTATTAGATATATTTTAGTCAATTTTATAAATCAGCAGAAAGATTATCGAATTTTGAGATCGACTTACGCTTTCGCCCTCCTTTGGGGCGCCATGAAATCCAGGCGGGCGGTTTTCGGAAAATTTGAGTCAAGTTGAATTTATGCAATTGCGAATCAGGAAAAATTAACGAGAAACAATTAAATTGAATTTTATCAATTTAATAATTTTTGTGTTTTTTTTCTGATAAACAATCAAATTCGAATTTTTCAATTATTTTCATGGCACTCATACAGTCGACTAAAGTTTTACGCGATGGACTATAAAATTTGGCAAAGAACTCTCAGGAGTTTGAAGCAATTCCAAGGCGTTCCATATATATACAATAATTTTTTTATTTCTTTTTGAAGCTCTAGGCATAAAGTTGTTTGCTCAAGAAGTGCAACTCTATGAATATGACATGAAGATTGCTATAAACTGAAAACATTCTTGCGTGCATCTATTGTAGCTAATTCCATTTTTGAAGCCCATTCCACGTTTGTTAGATCTTTTAGAATTTCGAAGTTCCAATCCGAAAATATGATTTTTCAATGAAGGGACTAATTTTCAATCAGACAGTTCAATACTAAATAAATTAATAACTACAATCATGAATTTTCCCCTGAAAAAGAATTCTCTTTTTGCAAAGTGGTATAACTTGAGGTAAAACCGAGTGATTCAATTTCCTGCGAAAAAGATTAACTCTAAAAGGAAAATGTAATAGTTGATATTTTTACTAAAAGGTGTTCTATTTGAAATCTATAGCGAAAAAATTCTATTGAAAAAAAATCCGCCCGCCGTGCGGGCACATTCTCATCGCGCACTTCGCGCGCGGCCCGCTTTGCTCGCAGGTTTGAGCGCGCCTAGGGCGCACATCTTTCGGATCTCGCGCTTTGCGCTTGATGGTAATCTCACCTCGCCCTCCGCGTTTGATGAGTGTGAATTCTCTTTTCTTAAAGCTTCTCCGGCTTTAACGAATACATTCTCATCGCGTGTCTCGTGCTG
>WSXT02103758.1:1673-25574 GCA_011762715.2 Neuroterus valhalla
CCAGGTAGAAACATTGTGAAATACAGATATTTGAAAATGAGAAATTCTAAGTTGGGAGCGATTGAAATTTATGAATTAAATGATCAATTTTTAAATTTTCTAAATTATATTACGTCAGTGGCGAACGCAGGGGGGTGGGGGTGTTCTGGGGATACACCTCCGCCTCCCCCGAAATTTCCGGAAATTCGAACATCGAATCCATACGTTTTAACAACAAGCTGGTGTCAACAAAATTTTCTAGTCAACCCCCTTCCCCAAAAAAAAGTTTCTGCGTTCGCCCCTGTATAACGTCATTATATTATTCAGAAATGTACAACTTCAGATTAAAAATCACAAAACTCACAAAATCCTCAACTTGAACGCTCAACATTGAATAGTATAAAAAATTTATCAATCAGACAATTTCGAAAAAAAACAGTTTTTATTCGTGTAAATCTTCCAGCTTTTTACATTTTCGGAAGCATTTGGAATACCCAAATTTTGAATAAGGATTATTAAAAATTGAATGATTCTAGGTAGAAACATTGTGAAATACGGATATTTGAAAATGAGAAATTCTAAGTTGGAAGCGATTGATATTCATTAATTGATTGATCAATTTTAACATGTTCTAAATTATATAGCGTCATAAAATTGTTCGAAAATTTTTAACTTCAGATTGGAAATCGAAAAAGTCACAAAATTAACTTGAATGTTGAAAATTAAATGGCATAAAAAATTCATCAATTAGACATTCTCAAATAAAACTATCTGTAATTAAATAGTTTTTATTCGTGTGAATTCTCCAAGTTTTTATATTTGCGGAAGCATTTGGAATACCCAAATTTTGAATTAGGATTATTAAAAATTGTATGATTCTAGGTAGAAACATTGTGAATCACGGAATTTTGAAAATAAGAAATTCTTAGTTGGAAGCGATTGAAATTTATTAGTTGATTAATCAATTTTAACATGTTCTAAATTATATAGCGTCATAAAATTGTTCGAAAATTTAGAACTTCAGATTGGAAATCGAAAAAGTCACAAAATTAACTTGAATGTTAAAAATAAATAGTATGAAAAATTTATCAATAACACATTCTCAAATAAAACCATTTGTGATCAAACAGTTTTTATTCGTGTAAATTCTCCAAGTTTTTACATTTTCGGAAGAATTTGGAATACCCAAATTTTGAATTAGGATTATTAAAAATTGAATAATTCTAAGTAGAAACATTGTGAATTACGGATATTTAAAAAAGGGAAATTCTTAGTTGTAAGCGATTGAAATTTATTAATCGAATAATAAATTAAAAAATTTTCTAAATTATATAGCGTCATAACATTGTTCAAAAGTGTACAAATTCAGATTAAAAATCGCAAAATTCTCAAAATTCTTAACTTGATGTTCAAAATTGGATAGTATACAAAATTTATCAATTAGACAATCTCAAATAAAACCATCTGTAATTAAACAGTTTTCATTCGTGTGAATTCTCCAAGTTTTTTCATCTTCGGAAACATTTTGAATACGGAAATTCTGAATTAGGAGTATTTAGAAATAAATGATTCCAATTAGAAACATTGTAAATTATGGATATTTGATTTGAAAGCGTTTAGAGGCAATATAATAAGACTCTGGAATGAAAACCAGAATTATAATTCTGAAAATTTCAGAAAAAAATGTGAAGATTTCAAGTTCAGGTTTAAAATTCTCAAAAGTGTAGGTTTTAAAGTAAAAGCGATCAAATTAAAACTTTTATCCATACAACCTTCCTCGTATTAATATTATCATATTTAATATCGGTGCTAGATTTTTTCTGATTGGGAGAATTTAGAATCAAATGATTCCAATTTTTTGAAAATCCTCACACCTTCCTGAAACAACAGTTTTTTCACACAGTAAATATAATTTCCATAAAACATTTCAAATTTTGGAAAATCCTCACAACTAAACCGTTTTTTCACTTGAGCTTTTTAAAATGAAGAGTAGTTGAACCCAGAGGAAGATTTTTATGATGAAATTGAACCAGAATTCTGAATTGAGTATTCCAACTTAAACGCTAGAAATTGCAATATGCAGCGAATAATTTTAATTTCTGCAATACAAACTACGTTTTTAAAGCTAAAAATGAATATTTGAACGGGCTGCAATTCTGCTGCAAAAAAAACTGAAGCTTCTTCAATTTAGTCAAAAGGAATAACAATAAAACACTCTAATAAATCGAGAAAATTGAAGAAAGAGACAAAGCGTTCCTTAACCCCAACCTTAAAAGTAGTTTTCCTAATTGCCAGCATTACTTGCTTAAGTGGTCTGACCGTGAATAATTATTATGTTTGCTCAATTACTACCCAAAGAGGAAAAACTAAGCATATTGTTGTTGCACACATTCTACATATGAAAGAAAACAAGTTTCATCTGGAATATTTTTCTATAACGAAATTTTGGAATTGAACCAACTTGTTTGAAATTTTGGAAAACAAAATATTCAATTGGAAATCACAAAAGAAAGAGGAAATCAACATAGTACATAAAATGGATTATGAAATAACGCACAACTAGATAGGCCTAATTTTTGACATCGATGATTATAATTGATATGTACTTAATAATGATTAAATTAATGATTATTAAGATTAATTAATGATGAGAATGTAGAAAAAATTCTGTGATTTTTCTCATGGAAGATTCAAAATAGCATAAAAGAGAACTTTTATGATAAGTAGGTCTATTTTTTTAAATTACCATCAATTTTGATAAGGAGTGAATAATCCTTTATTCAGTAAATATTTATTGTCAATTTCAAAAATCAAGAAATGAACAGAACTCCTCCGCGTGCAAGTTTACAGTTTTCCAAGATTTGAATTTCTGCTCAACCAATGCGTGCAGTTCAGTTTATGTAAATGCATAATTTTTTCTCCAAGATAGTGTTTATCTTGGATATTATTTTCATGCAAATATAAATTCGCATTGTAGTGAGTGCCATATGTCTACTGAACTTACCTGAAAAGAGAATGTAATGCGTTCATCAGAATTCGTCTGATTCATGCAAAGGTTTTCATTGACTCAAATGTATTCTGACTCAAGTTTTTCTGCAATTCAATAAACAATTTTTTGGCTTTTCCGTTCGTTATCACAGTTTTTCACCTTTAATTTTAAGTTTATGAACTAGTTTTTGTTGGTCAGAGTGATAAAACATCAAGTATATGTGAGGTACACTTTACAAGTGTTGAATCTTTTGGCAATAAAATGTCTTGTTCTCTAGTGGAGATGAAGGGAAAAGCATTTTGCAAATTTATGGAAAAAAATTCTGATAAGTTATTAGTATTTGAATTATAGAGTTTTTTATTTAAAAAAAAGAATTATTTGTTCTTCTTTCTTCTACAAATTTTGACATAATTCAAATATTGAAGATCCCTTCCCAGATTTTGGTCCTTGTTTGGAATCCATGCAAGTATCGGGAAAAAGTTTGAAATTAACAAACTTGTATTCCAAAAAATCTGCCCGCTGCACGATCACATTCTCTTCGGGCGCTTCGCGCAGGGCTCGCATCGCTCGCGAGTTTGAACGCGCCTAGGGCGCGCGTCAGTTGGATCTCGCGCTTCACGCTCGATGAGAAATTCACCTCACGCTCCGCGCTCGGCCTTTGTGATTCCCTAAAGTTATAGGGTGTCCAAAAAGTCCCGGGACGGTTGGATATTTCCTCAGGTAAAATATTTTTTTAAAAAGTGAAGGTCATTCATGAAGTAAATCCACCGAGGAATTCAATAGTGACCTTCATTTTGACCTTGAATTTGACCTTCATGTCATTTTGAAGGTCAACTTTGTTTTTTCAAATGGAAACCTCCTTTTTTTATATGTGCAATCGATAAAGCGGAAAATTCTACGTTCAGGTACGTACCCAAATCATAGGTCAATTGTAACGTTCAAGGTCAGTTAGAGGCAAGTGAGAGGCAAGGGGACTCACGCTAATCAAGCACCCCAAAGGGAACAGAATTTACTATGTCCACGTCGTTTTTCCTGGATAATGCTAAACGTGAACGTAAACTGCTTGGAAAAAACCTTGAAGATCATCATCAAGATCAATACAGAGCTCACCAATGAATTTCTCGTTGAAATTTACTTCAGGAATTGCACTGACCTCTTAGAAAACTTTGTTAATTTCAACTAACCTCTAACGTTACAATTGACCTATGACTTGGGTACGTACCTGAACGTAGAATTATTCGCTCTATCTATTGCAGATGTAAAAAAAGGGGTATTCCATTTTAAAAAAACAAAGTTGCCCTTCAAAAAGCTATGAAGGTCAACTTCGAGGTCGGAATGGAGGTCACCATTGAATTCCTCGTTAAAAGTTACTACAGGAATAACCCTCTACTTTTTTCAAAAATATTTTACCTGAGAAAATATCCAACCGTCCCGGGACATTTTGGACACCCTGTATGTAAAGCTTTGGAAACCTGAAAGCAAAATGTTGACTTCTTTAATTTGAAATTAGTGAACTCTCTTTTGTTAAAGCTTCTCCGGCTTTGATGAATACATTCTCTTCGCTCGTCTCGTGCTGCGCACTCGATCAATGGCGTAACAGATTTGTAGATCTTTTTTTGGTGCAGAGTTTTTGTTGATTTATATTTTTCCGTACCATGCATAGTTTGACCGAAAAATGGAACTTTCTATTTTTTATTATTTGTTGTGCGATCAAAATTGGAATTTTCGATTTTTCGAGAAAATTCAAAAAGTTTTATTAACGATCTTGTAAGGCTCCCAAGAAAAAACCTTTTTTTCTTTCTGCCTTCTTTCATATCTTGCGTTGTTTGGCTAAAAATTCTCATTTTCGTTCATATATCTTGAATTTTGAAAACACCATAACTCTGACAATTTTGATTTTATCAAAAAAAATCATGGGGATAAAATGTTTCACTTTTTACGAACTACAAGAAACCGTACTTACACTTTTTGAGTCATGTAAAAAAGAGTCCAAGTAAATTTTCAAAATGCTCCACCTCTTTTATTTTCCATCCAAAATAGATGGTTAACGAACCCGCATTGTCTTCTTGGTTCCTCAAAATGGGTGCCAAAGCACAATTGGATATGATCATTCTTTCGAAAGTTATCGAGTTCACAGATTACTTTTTATTTTTTTTTGTGCGTCAAGATTGGAATTTTCGATTTTTTGAGAAAATTCAAACAGCTGTATTCACGATCTTTTAGGGCTGCCGAGAATAAACATTTTTTCTCTCTAACTTTCTTTTCAATCTTGCGTTATCTGGCTGAAAATTCTCATTTTCTCTTATATTTTTGAATTTTGAAAATACTATAACTCTGAAAAATTATCCTAATAATTTTTTTCGATAAAAACAAAATTGCCAGAATTATGGTATTTTCAAAATTCAAAAATAATAAAGAAAATGAGAATTTTCAGATTTTCAGCCAAATAACGCAAGATTGAGGAAGAAAGGCGGAGAGAGAAAAAAATGTTTCCTTCAACTCATGCTTGAAAACCACGGGTTTTCAAGCGTGTGAAGCGAGCCAGAAGTTGCTGTTTCCAGAGACGGGAGGAACCTGGGAAAAAACTCCTAGCATAGAAAAAAACTCCAGCTGGAGGGAAAAAAACTCGAAACCCTGTGTTTTCATGCATTTTTTGAAGAAATTATTGCATGCACCTAGGGACAGACGCGTTTTTTGTCTATCCCTAGGTGCATAATATACTATTCTTCAACACATGCATGAAAACCACGGGTTCTTGGCAGCCCTAAAAGATCGTGAATACAGCTGTTTGAATTTTCTCAAAAAATCGAAAATTCCAATCTTGATTGCACCAAAAAAAATGTAATCTGTGAACTTGATAACTTTCGAAAGAATGATCATATTCGATTGTGCTTTGGCACCCATTTTGAGGGACCAAAAAGACAAGTCGAGTTCCTTTACCAGCTATTGTGGATCAAAAATCAAAGAGGCGAAGCATTTTGAAAATTGTTTTGGACTTTTGTTTCAAAGACTCAAAAATTGTCAGTACGCTTCCTTGTAGTAGGTAAAAAGTGGAGCAATTTATGCTTACGATTTTTTTTTAAAACAAAATTGTCAGAGTTGTTGGTTTCCAAAGTTCAAAAATATAAACGAAAATGAGGATTTTTAGCCAAACAACGCAAGATGCGAAAAAAAATTTAGAGAAAAAAATGTTTCGTTTTGGGAGCTCTCCAGGACGATCTTCACAACTTTTCAAGTTTTCTCAAAAAATAGAAAATTGTAAATTTTGGTCGCACAAAAAACATGAAAAATAGAAAGATTCATTTTTTGGTCAAACTATGTAAGGTACGGGAAAATATGAATGAACTCAAATTATGGACCAAAAAAAAGATCTACAAATTTGGTAGAATTAACTTTTTGATAGGACAATTAGTTTTCGCTTCATTTATAAAAAACCATATAAAAAATGAAAAAAATGAACTTTTGGGCAATTGACACAAGCTTAGGAAGAATAAAATAGACACAAATTCTTTACCAGGAAAATATCTTTAAATGTATTATCAGCTTCTTGGACAGGATATATAGTTTTCATTTCAATTGGGAAAAATAACTATAAAAATGAAATGATAAAATTTTTGAAAAAACGACTAAGGCTAACACAGAAGATTGATAGCGAAAAGTTGTTCACCCGAAAAATATCTTTTATACACGTGTAGGATGGTACGAAGGCCGAGCAGGTAGCGCGAGGTAAATTCATAACCGAGTGCGGAGCGCGAGGTGAGATTACCATCGAGCAGGAAGTGCGAGATACGAAAGACGCGGGCTGTAGGCACGCTCGAACTTGTGGACGAAGCGAGCCGCGCGCGAAGCGCGTGATGAGATTTTGCCCGCCCAGCGGGGAAATTTTTTTTCTTTTACTTTTTGTACGATCAAAATTGGAATTTTCGATTTTTTGCGAAGATTCAAAAAGTTATATTCACGATCTTGTAAGGCTCCCAAGAAGAAACATTGTTTCTCTCTGACTTTTTTCAATCTTGCGTTATTTGGCTAGAAATTCCCATTTTCTTTTATATTTTCGAATTTTGAAAATACCACAATTTTGTTTTTATCGAAAAAATGATAAGGTCTTGGAAAAAGCCAAAAAAATTTTCAAATTTTTTCAAAATTTTTCAAAGCTCTTCGATTTTTCATCCAAAATAGTTGGTTAACGAACTCGTCCTGTTCTTTTGGTTCCTTGAAATGTGTGCCAAAGGGCAATCCAATCCGATTAGTCTTTCAAAAGTTATGGAATATATAGACGACGACGACAACAGACAGACAGACACCAACATAAAAACTACTTTTTCGGAATCAGGAGGTCTCAAAACGTGGAGATTTCATAAATTACGCGAAAGTCGATTTTCACATAGAACCAATACCTTCTTATTGTGATGAAAATGTAAAAAAAACGTCTCCAATTTTTCTCATGGAAGATTCAAGACATCATAAAACAGTTAGAGGGTTTTTATGCAGAACTTTTCAAATTCAAAAAACTTTCGAAAACAGCTTTTTTGTTCTCGGGTCATTAAAATGCATGTTTTCGAATTTCGTCTGGAACACAACAGATTTGCTTCCAAAGATTCTGCCACATGAAATTTGATCTGAGATAGATCCGGGAAATGAATGACAAACGAAGTAGACAATTTTCGAAACGATTGTCCATTTTTCAAAATTTCAAGAATGTTTAGATAAAATTTATATTGCACAACTTGGCACTTCTCAGAATGCTGAGGTGAAATTGATAACAAGTGAGAAAATTGATAAATTATGTAATATACACTTGAACACGTGTATTACTTTTTTGTAAAGTATGAGAAGAGGAAAAGTTTTCGCTTGGACAAACATGGGTTGTGCTACAAGGCACGTTGTCATCTGAGGGATTAAAAATTCGGATCTCGTAGAGAAGAAGGCCATTGCGTGAGAAAAAAAGAGACATGAAACGCATAACTAAAACACCTTTGTATGCTTTTCTTCAGAGATGTTCAGAGCACATGATTTGTCTCATCTTCCTTGAAATTTTTTGACTATCGAGTACATTTTGGTTTATTAAACTCTTCCAAAAGGGCGTAGAAAACTTAATCTAAAAGGTACTCGTAAAAATGGACATAATTGTTCTGATTTGAAAAAAATATAATTCAAATGAAAAAACGGATCCTAGATTTCTTAGACCTCGAGAAGGGCTTTTATTTCCTCAACGAAGACAAAGAATACCTGCCGGGAATAAGGAATCAAGAGACACGCCGAAGAAAGCTGAACTAACATTTGCTTCGACTTATTTTTTCAGGTCTCAATTTTATTGAAACCGTTGCCGTGGCAACTTCTTTTCTTTTGTTTGAAAATTCAATTTAGGTCTTTCTTGGGTACAAAATTTTAACTCAAATTTGGATCAATGTCTGACTTAAGCAAAGCCCAGCCTTTTTCTGTGAAGTATTCTGAGGTAAGATAATCCCGAAAGAAACATATTTCATTATGCTTATTTCATTCATGCCAAATAGCAAATAATTAAAGAACCAGTCTGCTTTGTTTTGCGGAATTTATCTCGAATGGAATATTTGCGTGTATTCTGGATAGCGTTACCTAATAAACAAATGACGTGTCAATAAAGAAGAGGAATTTTATCTTATTATTTCTCTCGATGCAGTAGTAAATGTGTTATTTTTTCGAATTTTTATGCAAAACGCCCTGAAATTTGTTCGAATCCACAGAAACGAAAAATAAATGCATTTTTTTTCTCAAAAAAGAATAATATTTAGAGGTGGCCCAAGCCCCATAAAGTTTAACACGTATTTCCCGTGGAAAAAAAGACGTTTTTGTAAATTTCATTCAGGATTCTCAATGTTAGGTAAATCAGGGTTCGAAATTCACCATTTCTCTTTACAATTAGTCACAGTATGCGAATGAAATATTAATTTTCAAATAACACCCCCATACCCCCATAGGGGAAAAAATGGGTTTTTTGAGTTTTTGGCGCTAATCATGATATTTTTTGCGGTTTTTTTCAACGGAGATTATCTCTCATACACGAAATACTACTTAACACTGATAATAAGATGATTATTTCATTTGTTTAATTAATTAATTATTATTTTTAGCAACTTTCTCTTAGAAAAGGGTAAGAAAGTCAAGGTTTTTTCTGAATTTTTCAACTGATTTCCAACGTTTCAGTTAAAGAAAGGCAATAAGCAATTAAATTCAACATAAATAATTGTTTCAACAATTTGTTATTATTTATAACAATATTCTCTCCAGAATAATGCTACAAAGTTGCGTTTTTTCCTGAAATTTTTTACTTTCTGTCGTTTTTTCGCTTGAAGTAAGCAATTATTTAATTTAATTTAGCAAAAATAATAGACTAAACAAATTTTCAATGTTTACAGCTATCTTCTTCTAGAGTATTACTACATAGTTGTGATTTTTTCCGAAATTTTTAACTTCTTGCCCACTTTTCACTTGGAGTGAGTTAATATTTTATTTAATTTAAGAAAAATAATAAATAGTATTGTATTGTTTCAGGTATATTATTTTTGTCCTTTTCCCAATGTAAAAAAAATTAATTGAAACAAAGAAGCTGAATTCATTCAGTAAAATTTGAATTTCGAATTTTCTCTAAAATTATGGATCTTCAACGCAGAAATTTAATTTTTGAGAAAGTAGTTCAACTTTCAACCAAAGAAAGCTGCAAAAAACAATAATTAATTGTTTAAAAATTAATATAAACATCTTATTATCAGTATAAAGAAGAATTTCATGTATTTGAAACAATCTGCGTTAAAAAATCACAAAAAAATTATATTTAGCGCCTAAAACTCAAAAAACACATTTTCTCACCTAGCGGGGTTTTGGCACTCTATAAAATAGACTTATGGGGGTGATATTTGAAAAATAATATTTTATTCGCATTCTGTGATAAAATTGTGAAGAGAAATGGTGAATTTCGAACTCGATTCACCTAATATTGAGAATTCTGAATAAAATGTACAAAAACGTCTTTTTTCTTATGGGAAATACGTGATAAACTTCATGGGGCTTGCGCCACCTCTAAATATTATTCGGAAGAAATGCATTTCATTTTTTTGTGGATTCGAATAAATTTTCGGGCGTTTTGTATAAAAATTCGAAAAAAAAAATTTTGGACCACCCTTGTTCTCATGCACCTAGTGATTTACGAAAGAAACGCAATATTTAAGCAAATATGATTTTTTCGACAATTAACACAAATTCATCTTTCATCCGATTTGCATGAAAAAAAGAGGTAAAACAAATATTTGAAAGTTTCTGCGCTGCACTTGACTAGTTCTTGTTCAATAATAATTGTTGAATAATAATTCGTTTACAATAATAAAGTGTAAGCGAGTTAAGTTTACCCCGAAAGGGATTTGGCTTGATAGCATAAAAAACAAAAATTGTAACGATCAGCAAATTCGAAGTGCGTTGAAGTGGGTCCGCTTCGACTTTTTTAATAGTTGCAATTCAGATTATAGAGGTTTGCGAGATAAATTATTGAAAGTTACCAAAAAGCCGTAATGTCCAGGTTTTACAAATTTTGTTCAACGGCTACTAAAAACATGTTCTCCGTGCAGTCTTCATAAACGCGTCTGACCAAACTTGTCCTTATTCACTGTGTGACATGCAACGCCCTATCTGGAGAAAATCCAATTTCTACTTTCTTTCTACGTTCCGGCAGATTCCGAAAATAATAACATTTTGTCGGTATCTGTTGGTCTGTATCATGACTGTCTGGATTTCTATTTGGATATTTAAATGTTGCAACCACGCTAGCTTTTGAAGAATTTCAAAGTTTTAGAACTTCCCCTCAAAGTTTCTGATAGATCATAAAAAGACTTACAAGTTATCCTGATGACATTGAGAATTTAATTCAAATTTGAAAATTTATCTGATTTTCTTTAACTTTGAGATTTTGAAGCAACATTCTTAAAATTTCGATCGATAATTTTAGTTAACATCAAATTTAAATAGAAATTATCCTACACTGTTAAAAATCTGCGGAGTAAAAGGCTAGCAGAGTTAAGAGTACAATTTTCCAGAGTATAAAATCGACTCAGTATCGATTACATTCAACTCTGCATATTTTACTCCAGAGTAAAGTAGAGTTAGTAAAAGGTTCTGAAGTGCATTCAGAGTGAATATAAATAATTCGCACTACACAGAAACAAAATCTTAAACTATTCTCAGTCCGGACTTAAAGAGTCGTTAGTAAGACTCCTTACGGAGTTCACGTTCGGATTTGTTCGCCACATCATGATGTGGAGTTCTTTTCCAAAAGTTACATTTCAACTCGTCTTTTTTAAACCGCTTGCCGTTTACTCAGAATGGTGCGACTTTTATAGGGTATGCTTCGGAGTTGATTTTAACTCCGCTTTTTTAACAGTGTGAGGAAATTTTCTAATTAGATCAAATTTCTCAAAGTAAGATCTTTTTGTAATGATATAATATTTTCATGAATTCAAAAAGTTTTGAATCATTATCAAAGAGATGAATTATCTAAGCATCTCATCAAAATTCAGTGCAATAATTGAAAAAAACTTTTTGCTGAATTCTTGAACTCTGTTGTTCCTAATACATGCCAGAAAAATGCTATAACAAATTTGGAATCAACGAATATTAAATATACTAGAAGTTAGTCAGTCATATTAATGGAAAAAGAAAATATTCACTATCTTTGCAATATACTCTTCAGGGATTGATGGATGATTAGCGATCTCATGCTGTTCTGAGAACAAATTTATCTCATACGTTTCGTTAAGATTAACCAAACTTTTCACAATAATAAAATAATAGATTACAAGATTTACCATTAATTCATACTTTGGTTCACTTATTGTTGAGGAAAAACCGCAGGTGTTTTGAGAAACTTCTTCAAACACTGAAAAAAAGGTTTTTTTCCCACCTTCACAGCAAAATACCAAAATAAAAATATGGCTGACTTAACCTCACTTGATTCACACAGATTCAAGTGATAATTATTTTATATTATTACCGGCCTTTTTTTATTATGACTAACATTTCAAAAATTGAATTGATAATTAAATTCCTAGAAAATATACCTTTCAGTCACTTTTGATGGCATGATTTATAATTTTATTTTATTACAATAAACTTGAAAATTTAATAACCTATTGAAAACTTGCAAATTATTGCTAATTTTAATGTTTCAATAAACGAATTTACAATGACGACAATTTATTACTAGAAAAGATTGCATCCCTAACTTTCATTATGAATTTTTTATAAAAATTTTTATAAAAAATTTTTACCTTATTTTGATAAGATATCTCATTCACAGTTCAGATATTAAGTTAAAATTGAAATACAATTATTAAAAACGACGTAATATTATTGAGTATTTGTAGCTTTTAATCTTAAACTTAAAGCTATAAATTCAGAAAATAAATATTAATTTAACATTCGTATTTCATTTAATTCATAAATTGTTAAATGTAAGAACTATTCAATATAATTTATTATTATTATTAATTGAAAAGAAAAAAAAAGAAATAACAGAAAGAGGTTAAACGATAGGAAAGTATGAAACATTAATTTACAAAAATAATTACCTTCAAAAATTCGCTGCACAAACGGTTCATCCCATTCGAGCAACTTTTCACGTACCCAAGGATCCATATAAATTCAATTAACAACTATTAAATAACCGTTTATTGTTAAAATAATTATTTGGAAGACTTTTTAATGGTGTCAACAAACACGCCAGCACTATGGAATTGGAGGGAAATCAGAAAACTCGTGGCGTTACCGTTGCGGTTGCTATGGTAACGACAGATTAGACTTTAGCTATGGAAAAAACTTCGGTATTCTCAGGAGAAAAATATCAGGTTTTTTAATATTCAGAAACTTATACGGGACATTAGAAAACTCGGATAAAAATATTTTGTATTCTTGGTGAAAAAAAACTTTTTCCAGTGAAGTCAAATTAAAAACAATTTGGAATACAGTTTTCGATTCAAGTTACCATATTCATGACGTTCAGAAAAATGGACTCCAAATGCACGCTTCAAACGTCAGAAAACGGCGTAATTTTTCTTTTATCGTGACAATGATTTTTAAGCAATGAGAAATTCTAATTTGCTAGCCAAACTATGCGATATCAAGTAACTGGTCCAATTCAGTAAATAATCCACTTGTCAAATCAGTGAAGCTTCTTTCTACTGGTCACAGCAGTGAAATACTTTTTACTGATAAAACGAGTGAAATTTTCACTATTTCAATCAGTAGTCCTTGTCGTCACTGGGAAATCAGTGAATTTTTTTATTTCTACTGAGGAATTAGTAAATGTTAGCAGAGGATTTCAAGAAATTTTTCACTGAATTGAATCAGGGACATCAAAAACACTGGTTTTTGAATGAATAACTTCTACCGGTTAATTCAGTGAATTGAATCTGAAGTTATTCATTCTTTAATCAAATTTTAACAACTAGGATATGGGTTCTTACTCTAAGACGTATAATTTCTATTGAAGATTTTATTTGATTTTTCTAAAATTTCATTTTAGGCAAAGATTTTAATATTTATTTTATTTTAACGATATTATTCTGTGATCTTTGTATGCACATCTAGTTCGTTTTTTGATAACAAAGTGCAGTTCAAACATTTTCATGAGTAATTATCAAGTAACTCGTCCAATTCAGTGGATGATCCACTTGTCAAATCAGTGAAGTCTCATTCCACTGGTCACACCAGTGAAATAATTTCTACTGAGCAACCCAGTGAAATTTTCACTACCTCAATCAGTGGTGCTGGTCGTCACTGGGAAATTAGTGAATTTTCTCATTTTCACTGAGGAATCAGTCAATTTAAGTAGAGGATTTCGAGGAAGTTTCCACTAAATTGAATCAGTGGCATCAAAAACAGTGGTTCTTGAGCTGTTCAATTCTACTGGTTAATTCAGTGAATTAAATCAAAAAGTTATTTATATTTTAATCAAATTCTAACAACTAGGATATAGGTTCTTACTCTAAGATGTATGATCTCTACTGGAGATCTTATTTGCTTTTTCTAACATTTCATTTTTAGCAAACATTGTATTATTTATTTTATTTTAACGATATTATTCTGTGATCTTTGTATGTACATCGTGTTCAGTTTTTGATAACAAAATGCAATCCAAACTTTTTCATGAGCAATTATCAAGTCACTGATCCAATGCAGTGAATAATCCACTGGTCAAATCAGTGAAGTCTCTTTCTACTGGCCAAACCAGTGAAATACTTTCTACTGATCAAAAGAGTGAATTTTCACTGATTCTCAGTGAACAAATTCTAGCTACTTCAATCAGTGAAATTTCACTAATATTCAGTGAAATTCCACTGTTTCCACTGGTTTCTGATTCATCCGAATTGTTACATTTTCAATCCAAAATTGATCCTTTATTGTCGCTAACCTAAAATATAGAGAAGGATTAGAGTTAAAATTGAAATTTTTCAAGTTTCCGGATCATGAGAAATAACTTAAAAGAACCTAAAATCACTAATTGTCATTATTAATATTGAAATCTTGAAGTTTACTGTTTAATTCTAAATGTTTTTATTCAATAACATTTTTTTGGGATTCCAAGGTGGAAGAATTGATGATATAGCAATTCAATTATTAAACGCTTTATTTTAAACAAATCAAATTAAGCACTCTCTAATTTCTAGCTTTTGAATTTAATTTTCTTTTCCGTGAGAACAAAATTTTACCATGAAAATCATAGTAACGTGAAAATGTTTCCCTTGGAAAGGTTGACGTCATTTCCCCAAATTACGAACGACAGTATCTATGTATACCAAAAAAACGGCTATTTTTACAAAAATTCCGATACAACTGGTTTCTTTTCCAGGTACCGTTGAGCGTACCAAAAAACGACTATTTGTACCAAAATTTCTAGTTATTGAAAAAGCCTAATATTTGTAGATCTTAAACTTTTGAGGGTTTCTTACGAGCGCTTTGAAACTAAAATTGTCCTATTCCTAATGCACTAAAATGTAATATTGTTCAATTCATAATAATAAAATTTATAAGTATACATATCTTAACGATTCTTATATACTTTAATCAAGGTTCTAGATTGGTTAGTTTTTAATATTTCAATTCTATATCATTCATTCTAAAAGTCAACAATGACAAAATATTTAATTTTCATCGCCTACAAATTTGAATCATGCTTTTCTCCGGATTCCTCCAAAACCTGGTTAATTCTGAAAGATTAATTTCTCGAGCTTATAACATATTTCTAAAACCGCTTTTGAATAGGAATTTTCCAATTCAAAGCATTCTTGTTTTCAGTCTACAAACAGTGGAAAAATTGGAAGTTATTTATATTCTCTCTAAATCTGAATCAGTGTGACCATGGGTCACTGGATCAAATAAATGAGGATTCTTACTGATGAACACAGAAACCTCGATAATTTAAATTTAGAGAGTGTGGGAACTTCGGAAAATATTTCATTATGGATATGTTCATTTGTGAAATATCAACAATATCGTTGAATACTCAATCTGTTACTGAACATTATTTAATGCATATATTAATGTGATATTATGTAAAATAAGGTATTATTTTATTCCTCGAAGTTCAAAAAATAACTCTCAACAATAAATAAATAAGATAATAAAATAAGAAATAAAATTTTAGCAGGAGTTGCAAATTATAATATTAGGTACTCCATGATTTCTTGTAACCTTGTTATAATTTGTTTGCTTTCTGTTTTCCACTTGTTCCTTGAAGAGTAATAATTCATTACATTTTCTCACTCTTCCTCTGAAAAAAGTTACAGATTTCAAGCCCTGCATATTCTCAAAGTTATACTGTTTCTTACGTAATAGCATATAAGTAGTCTGAGACAATTAGGAGCCATATAATATTTAAGACGGAAAGAGTGAAGCTGTGAAGCTCTGAAGCTCTTTCAAGTACTGCAATTCGTCTTTTATTGACACACGCACTTGCAGACTTTTTACATTCTCATTCTGAATGAGAAGGTATTAGTTTTATGCGAAAATTGACATTCGCGCATTTGATGAAATCTACACGTTTTGAGACCCTCTGAGTCAGTAAAAACGATTTTTACGGAAGTGTCTGTCTGTCTGTCTGCAGTCTGTAATCTGAATACTCGATAACTTTGGAAAGAATTATCATAATGGATTGTGCTTTGGCGCAATTTTTTGAAACCGGAAAAGAAAGGACCAGTTCATCAACCAGCTATTTTGGATGAGAAATCAGAGAGGGGGAGCATTTTGAACATTTTTTTGGACTTTTTTTCAGGAAATGAAAATTGTGAGAACAATTCCTTGTAGAACTCAAAGAGTGAAACAATTTATCCTTATCATTTCTTCCGATAAAAACAAAATTGTCAGAGTTATGGTATTCTCAAAATTCCAAAATTTAAGAAAATGAGAACTTTCAGCCAAACAACGCAAGATTGCGAGAAAAGTCAAGGGAAAAAAATTTTTCTTTTTGGGAGCCCCACAGCATCGTGAATACAACTTTTTGAATTTCCTCAAAAAATAAAGGATTTCAATTTTGATCGCACAAAAAATAATGAAAAATAATCTGTGAACTTGATAACTATCGAAAGATTGATCATATTCGATCGTGCTTTGGCACCTATTTTGAAGGACAAAAAACACATGTCGAGTTTGTTAACCAGCTATTTTGGATCAAAAATGAAAGAGGGGGAGCATTTTGAGAAAAAATTTGTATTTCTTTTTCCAAGATTAAAAAATTGTAAGTACGGTTTCTTATAGTAGGTAAAAAGCAAAACAATTTATCCTCATGATTTTTTTTGATAAAAACAGAATTGTCAGAGTTATGGTATTTTCAAAATTCAAAAAGACAAATCAAAATGAGAATTTTCAGCCATATAACGCAAGATTGAAAAGAAAGTCAGATAGGAAAAATGTTTCTTCTTGGGAGCCCTACAAGATCGGGAATACAACTTTTTGAATTTTCTCAATAAATCGAGGATTCCAACAAAAAATAATGAAAAATTATCTGATAACTCGATAACTTTAAAATGAATAATCATATTCGATCCTGCTTTGGCACCCATTTTGAGGGACCAAAAATACAAGTCGAGTTTGTTATCCAGCTATTTCAGATCAAAAATAGAAGATGGGGATCATTTTGAAATTTTTTCTGCATTTTTTTTCCAACATTCAAAAATTTCAAGTACTGTTTCTTATATTAGGTAAGAACTAAAGGAAAAATAGGAAGATCCATTTTTTGGTCAAACTATGCAAGGTGCGAAAAAATGTTAAGAACAAAAATTATTTATTTTAGAAAGACCTATAAAACTCATACATATCATTTTTTCATAAGATGCGTAGTTTTTGTTTAATATCGTGAAAAATGTTAGCAAAATTGAAAAATTCCATTTTGGAGCAAAACCATGCGAGTTATGAATAAAATGGAAACTACATAAGTTGTTCACCTTAAAAAAATCTACAAATTTACTGTTGACTTTATTTCGATGAGACGAATAGTTTTCGTTTTAATTGCGATAACGCACTTACAAAAAAAAAATTCTATCTTCAAGCCAAACAATAAGAGATAGGAAGAAAAAATCAATAGATAAATAAATTGTTCATCCTGCAAAGTTCTACAAGTTTTACATGAAATTTTTTTCAATAAGGTGTATATTTTTTGTTTTAATCGTGATAACACTTTTTAAACAATGAAAAATTCAATTTGCTAGCCAAACTATATGCGAGATGTATAATTATATCAGTCGCGAGTATTGTAAGCAAAATGTGTTCCTTAAGGCCAGTAAAGCCTTAAGTAAAATGAATATAAAAAAAAATTTCAACAAAAATAGAAAAAAATTCAGTAATCTCCGCATAGAAGTAGAGGTTTTCAGCAGGAATGGAATATTTGCAACTCTGTGTATGCATTATATGCACTGTAAACTGAATCAAGTAAGTAAGCCGAGCGCGTAGCGCAAGGAAAATACATTATCGAGCGCGAA
Source organism: Neuroterus valhalla (assembly GCA_011762715.2). Taxonomy (NCBI): domain Eukaryota; kingdom Metazoa; phylum Arthropoda; class Insecta; order Hymenoptera; family Cynipidae; genus Neuroterus; species Neuroterus valhalla. The sequence continues at coordinate 19,638 of WSXT02103758.1, forward strand.
GCGCGAGATTCGAATAATGCGCGCCCTAGACGCGCTCAAACTTGCGAGCGAAGCGAGCTGCGCGCGAAGCGTGCTATGAGAATGTGCCCGCGCAGCGGGCAGATTTTTTTTCTTACATCCACAATATAATTATTTAAATATGTGCATATCCGTAATGGCATAAAGATCATCCTAGTTCGCATAAATTGCATAAATTATTTCTTGAACAAACATTCGTGAACATTATCGTTCGATCACTTTTCTTTGGTAGAATATGCGTGAAATTCGCATCTATCAAGGAAGGCGGTAATGTTACTTTTATGAAATAGCTGTTATTTAAGAAAAATATCCTGCAGATTTTATCGATTTGATCACTAACACTTCAGAACACTTAATCATGAAAAGAACGTGTACAAGTAAAAGTAAGTTTCTAATTTTTAATAAATTTCAGTACTTCACAGTGAATCCCCAATATACTTTCCATCTTGCGAATAAAAATTATACTAAGGATTCACTATATTCGTTTCTATAACATACAATTATTCGCTTGAATCAAGATATTGACGTAAATAATATTTTATATTTCTTGTACGCGCACAGTGAAATTTCAACATGAATCAGACTTTAGTAGTAAAAGTCAAGACTATGATAAAGTTTATAAACATTTACTTGAAGTTCAATTAACTGAACCTCGACCTTAGTGCAACCTTATGATTGATATTGCAAAATAGGAGGATTGGCATAAGATACGTCATATCACGCGTAATAAAACTGATATCATTTTCCGATAATTATATAACCGTCATCGGGGCGTTTTATTATTATTTTCAATCTTTTACTATTTTCCTGATACTTTCACTCGACAAACATTCTGACTGCAATCAGCGATAGAACAGCCCACGTGCTTCAGATGCAAAACATTCATTCCTATTACATCGATTATTTATCAAAATTATTAGCTATAGTATTTGTTTGCTTTTACATCTACTTTTCAGATGAAATTACTCTTCTTGCTTGAGCAAAAGTTGAAGTTGTCTATAATTCTCAGACTTCATTTTATGCATGTGAGACGCATCTAACAATGAGCCTCGAGAGCAAGAGCACAGAAAATATATTTATTCTAACAATGCGTGTGGACAATAATTTTCCTCAAAAGCAGAGAAGGAAGAAACGAGACGCGCGGCTCGCTTCGCTCGCAAGTTTGAGCGCGCCTATGACGCGCTTTATTCGAATCTCGCGCTTCGCACAGGATGAAGTATTTATCTTCCGCTACGCGCTCGGTTTGTTTTTCACCTCGCGCTTCGCGCTCGGCTTCATACGTGCTTGATCCACTTTCAGTGGCTCTACTGGCCTTAAGGAACACATTCTCATTGCAATACTCGCCACTGATATTTACATCTTGCATAGTTTGGCTAGCAAATTGAATTTCTCATTGTTCAAAAAGCGTTGTCACGATTAAAACAAAAAATAAAAAGTAGAATGTCGGCTGCTGTATTTGATGATTGTGAATTCTATTTTGTCAAAGCTTCTCTGGCTTTAACGAATACATTCTCATCGGGTGTCTCGTGCTGCGCACTCCATCAACATCTGTCCGAAACGCTAACTTTCCTATATTACCTCCAACTCTAATGCATCAAATTTATATAATAATAATTTATATACCTCGTATCTTGTTTTTAATTTTTTGGTGCGATCAAAATTGGAATTTTTGATTTTTTGAGAAAATTCAAAAAGTTGCATTGATGATCTTGTAGGGCTCCCAAAAAGAAACATTCTTTCTCTTTCACATTCTTTTCAATCTTGCGTTTTTTGGCTAAAAATTCTCATTTTCGTTTATATTTTTGAATTTTGAAAATGCCAGAACTCTGAAAATTTCTTTTTTATCAAAAACAATAATAAGGATTAATTGTTTCACTTCTTACCTGCTACAAGAAACCGTACCTAAAAGTTTTGAGTCTTGGAAAAAAAAGTCCAAAAAAATTTTCAAAATGCTCCCCCTCTTCCTTTTTCATCTAAAATAGCTGGTAAACGAACTTGACTTGTCTTTTTGGTCCTTCAAGATGGGTGCCAAAGCACGATCGAATATGATCATTCTTTCGAAAGTTATCGAGTTCACAGATTATTTTTCATTATTTTTTGTGCGATCAAAATGGGAATTTTCGATTATTTGAGGAAATTCAAAAAGTTGTATTCGCGATCTTGTAGGGCTCCCAAAGAGAAACATTTTTTCTCTCTGACTTTCGTTTCAATCTTGCGTTATTTGGCTGAAAATTATAATTTTCTTCATATTTTTGAATTTTGAAAATGCCACAACTCTGACAATTCTGTTTTTATAAAAAAAAAAAATCATTAAGATGAATTGTTTTACTTTTTACTTACTATAAGAAACCGTACTTTGAATTTATGAGTCTTGGAAAAGCGAGTCCTCAAAAATATTCAAAATGCTCCCCCTCTTTTATTTTTGAGCTAAAACAGCTGGTCAACGAACTCGACTTGTATTTTTGGTCCTCCAAAATGTGTGCCGAAGCTCGATCGAATAGGATCATTTTTTCGGAAGTTATCAAGTTCACAAATTATTTTTCATAATTTTTTGCGCGATCAAAATAAAAATTTTTGATTTTTTGAAAAAATTCTAGAAGTTGTATTCACAATCTTGTAGGGCTCCCAAGAAGAAACATTTTTTCTCTGACTTTCTTTTCAATCTTGCGTTACTTGGCTAAAAATTCTCATTTTCTTTCATATTCATAAAAATCTTTTTTTCTGACTCAGGGAGTCTTAAAACGTGGAGATTCCATTTAACCCGCGAATGTCAATTTTCGCATAAAACCAATACCTTCTCATTCAGAATGAGAAAGTAAAATATAATTCAACATAAATCATTCCTGCATGAAATTTGAGATCTTAAGCTTATTTTCTTCCTTTCACAATAAATTAAAAAGGTAATACCAAATTAATTATGTGTAAATTTTTACGTTGCCCAGACCGGGCCGAGATCAGGCGAAATCTGGCTCGAATCTGGAAAACGGACCTGGGCCCGATCGCTGATGAGACACACAGCCCGATCTGTACCAGACCTGGCCCCGCCAACTTCTCGTTGAGAGCAATTTTAAAAATTTTACATTTCTTATATTATATTCTCATCATAATGAGAAGGTATTGGTTTTATGTGACAATAGACTTTCGCGGAATTTATGAAATCTCCACGTTTTAAGACCTCCTGAACCCGAAAAAGTAGTTTTTACGTTGGTGTCTGTCTATCTGTTGTCGTTGTCGTCGCCGTCGTTGGTGTCTGTTTACTCGATAACTTTTGAAAGACTACTCGGATTGGATTGCCCTTTGACACACAGTCAAAGGGACCAAATATACAGGTCAAGTTCGTTAACCAGCTATTTTGGATGAAAAATGCAAGAGGGGGAGCATTTTGAACTTTTTTTTGGACTTTTTTTCACAGACTTAAAAATTGTAATTACGGTTTCCTGTAGTAGGTGAAAAATAAAACAATTTATCCTAATGATATTTTTGGATTGAAACAAAATTGTCAGAGTTTTGGCATTTTCAAAATTTAAAAATATGAACGGAAACCGGAATTTTTAGCCAAATAAAGCAAGATTGAATAGAAAGTCAGAGAGAACAAATGTTCCTTTAAGAGAGCCCTACAAGATGGTGAATACAACTTTTTGGATTTTCTCAAAAAAAAGAAAATTGAAATTTTGGTCGCACAAAGAATAATGACCTACAAATTCGGTAAAATTAACTTTTTGATATGACAAGTAGTTTTTGGTTCATTTATAAAAAACCATAAAATGAATTCATTTCAATCAGGATTTTTCCCATTGGACAGGACGCGATGAGAATGTTTTCGCTAAAGTCGGTGAAGCTTTGACAAAAGAGAATTCACACTCATCAAATTAAAGTAGTAGACATTTTGCTTCTGAGTTCACAAGCTCTATATAAAACTGTAGGGAGGTGCAAAGGCCGAGCGCGGATCGCGGAGTAAGATTACCATCAAGCGCGAAGCACGAGTTCCGAAAGACGCGCGCCCTAGGCGCGCTCAAACTTGCTAGCGGAGCGAGCCGCGCGCAAAGCACGCGATGAGAATGTGCCCGCGCTGCGGGCAGATTTTTTTTTTATAATAATCATTTCATAACCAGGAAAGGGAATAAAGTAAACCTTATTATTTAATAAAGTACCAAATATCAAGAATAAATGTATTAAAATATATAAAATCAACTTAATACATTCTTGGTCTTTTCGCATTCTCCTCTCGTTTGTAGATTTTCATCAACATTTTTTATGTCGTCTAGATTGTTCAACGGAAATGTAATGTGATGTTGTTCTTCGAAACTCTTTTTCCCACTGAAGCTGCGACTCTTATCAATTTTAATCATAATTTTTAACGCCTTCTGATTTTCAGCTATATCTTGTACTTCCGTTCGTAACAATTTGATTTTTTTTAAAATTTCGTTAGGTCTTTAAAAAAACTAAGAAATAATTGAAATACAGTAAGAATGTATTACACACTTGATCAGATTTATTATAATACAAAATTTTCATCTGAACTGAGAAATTAAATTTGAAAGTGGTGCTACCTTTTTAGGGTGTCGATAACTCATGGCGTTCATTCTTAACATTACTTAATACAACAGACCAAAACTGCACAACTGGATAATTTTGAAGAGAATACTCAAATTTTCCACAAAAAAAAATATAATTTTTTACAAAAATTGGAAGAGTTAAACTTACAGTTGGGAAAAAACAATTAATGATGACAAAAAAAACGGATTCTTGACAAAATAATGAATGAATTTTCAACCAAAAGATAAATATTTAACTGAAGCACTCCAATTTTCAACCATGAAGGTGAACAAGAAGATTAATTTTCTACCAAAGAATGCAATATTTGACTAAAATAGTTGAATTCATAACTAAAAAAAATTCTTTCTACTCGAAAATGGAAAAGTAACATTTTAAGTTCAAAAGAATAATTTCAAACCAAGCGTCAAATTTTTCAACTAAAACAAAGCATCTTCAACTGGAAGAGTTGAACTTTCAAACATATAAATTAATTTTCACCAAAATAGATAAAGTTTGAAGCAAAATTTGAATTCCAAAAGTCCAGATTGGAAAAAAATTAATGTCTGACCATATAAATGAATTTCTAACTGAAACTATAGAATTCTCAATTAGAATGCGCTACATTCTCAGTTTAAACAAATTACTAACAACAACAAAATACAAACTTCCAACAAAATAGAAAAGAAACTTCCGAAGAAATTTTTACATTCCTAAATAAAATAATGAATTTTCAAATATAATTGTAAATGTTCAACTGTTGTAGTTGAATTTCAAATCAGAAAGACGCGTTTTTAACAGAAATGATGATCCTTCAATTAGGATAGTTGAATTTTGTGACAAAAAACTGATTATCTACCAAAAAATGTAATTTTTTAACAAAATGGCTTAATTTAGACTACAAAAATAATAATTCACAACGAAAAATGGAATAGTAACATTTTTGGCATAAAGAATTAATTTGAAGCTGAACATGAAAGTTTTCGACTAGATGAATTTTCAACAAAAATGAAACATATATACTGTACATTTTGAATTTTCAACCGTGACGAAGAATTCTTCAACAAGAAAATCAAAGTCTATAGAAAAGGGGTATTTCCTACAAGCAAACAAATTTTTAACAAAATATGTGAATTTTTAACGAAATAACCCTTATTCAATCTGTAGATAGCAAAAATATGATGTAAATCATCCACCATCGGTTGATTTAATAATTTGTGCACATTTTTTGAAGACCCCACTTCCCATAGGCTTCCATTGTAATTGTCTACATAATTTTCAATAAGTAATCAATAGCTTGGGTTGGAACTCAAATCCTGGCCAGCGGTAGTTGGCCGAAGGTGAGAGAAACGAGCGCCAACGACCACGCTAAGATTAACACAAAAA
>WSXT02103759.1:0-11374 GCA_011762715.2 Neuroterus valhalla
CAGGGAGTTTCAGGTCGCTAGCTCAATCAGAAGATTATTAAAAAAACAAGTTAAATCGCAAAAGGTCTGGCTGGACCTATGTGCCAAACGGAGGGTTAAAACCGAGAATGAATATGATCTTGGTTTAAAATTTTTAATGAAAACATTAAAAGCTAAACTTCGTACAGTTAGTCTGTATAATGGATAGAAAAGTCAGATGATATATCTCTGAAATAAATGAATAAACATCCAAATTATGTAATTTTGCAGGTGTGGGTTAATCCGCTATCATCAATAACTGTTTGCACACCTCGCGCCATAATTACTTTCACGATTTCAGTCCAGATTACAAGGACGATCCAGATGTGCATTTGAAATCCCTAGGTACAAGTCTTTCGCAATAGTGTCGCGCTCGTTCGCTCGAATCAGCGAGAATGGCTGCAAGCGACTGAGCATCTGAACTCACAAGGGATTTTACTTCACATATCACATAATATAACCAAAAGGTCTGATTTATACGCAGAAGAAGGACGTATATTTATACCGAGGATAAAGTGATAACGCGTTTGAATTAAAGTTCAAACCTCCAGCGAATCGTTTTCCCAAACTTACACGGAAATTTTTTATGCTCATATTAAATTTATGATCCAGAAATGTGATCTATCTTTTATTATTTCAATACAAATAAATTTTACTTGGATTTTCACACATGCTTTGTTATGAACTAAATTATAAATCTATTGTCATTAGACTGATTGAATGGCGTAGATGAACAACGGTTCGATAGGTGTCCCAATGCCGCAGGTATACTTGATAGTTGAGCCTAATGGAATAGCCTGGGGACATAGAATAACATCGTTGGAACCCCATCAGTTCCATTCGTTAAATTTTGTTCTCATGCTTCGCTGCAGAAAAAATACCGTGAAAGTTGATTCGATGGAAGCTAATCCACGAGTGTTATAAACCTAATTTTCAGAACATCATACGCAATCATTGGTGTGAAATTTCCTGCATCTAATTTCTTAAAAATATTGATTTTGCCTACACCTTCTGTGTGTCGAAAATGATTTAGCTTGAGCATGCACAAACTACATAGAGATCGTGGTACACTTCTCAGGAACAGTATTTGAGGGGAACGGGGGGGGGGGGGGCGAAAATTGGTATTTTTTGTTGCATTTTCATATAGTAAAACATTTCAAGAATATTGCTTTGAAATTTCAAGTTAATCGGAGCAAAACTCTCAAAGTTATAGACTTTTCTGAAACACGAGGACAACGTTCGTATCACCAGGGCTGATGAAGAAGCAAAACGAGAAAGCAAACATGCTACGATTCAAAGTAGACTTGAAAGAAAAGAAGCTGAAGAAAGCAAGATTGCTGCGGGAAATGTCCTTTATGGAGCTGGAATCAAGGATTCAATGTAATCTAACAAAAAATACATTTTTCGCTTTTTTACAGTTCAAAACTTTAAACGTGTTTTTCTCAAAATAATAGTTTCGAAGTCGGTGTTCACTCTCCTGAAAAAACTATTCAACTGACCGTTCTCAAATTTGGTATACACTTTCGACATACATATTGCCAGGATCCGACGGTCTTTATTTTTTATTTCTCCAACATTAAGGGTATTTCCACTTACAAAATCGCGGAAATTTTCTCCAAAAATTACATTTTTCGCTTTGAAAGATCGTAAAAAATTGAAAAATCCATGATTGGACAACGGCTTAGTTCTTTATATTTTTATGCAAAAATTTAGGCAAATGTTCTTTATATATTACTTTATAATATGCTAAATACTAGAATATTTCTAAAATTCTATAATTCTAAAATTTGCCATGCATTTACTTGAAAATGAGTATTAAGGGGTTTTCGGGGTCGCTGATTTCAAAAATAAAATAAAAAATCCGAAATACAAAATAGCGGATATTTACTAAAATTTGCAATTCATTTACTTTAAAATGAGTAATAAGGGATTTTTATTTCTCCATAAGAAGCCCGTTTTTGTTTCTCCGTGTAATATATTTGTGAATGCCGGACATTTTTCTGAAATTTTCCATGTATTTCCTTGAAAATTAGTATTGAGGGGTTTTGGGGTCGCTGATTTCGAAAATGAAGTCAAAAATACAACATTCAAAATGGCGGACCTTTTTCTGAGATTTGCCATGCATTTATTTGAAAATGAGTATTAAGGTGTTTTTGGGGTCGCTGAATTGGAAAAGAGGTTAAAACCTCGAAATTGTAAATGGCGGACATTTTACTAAAAATTTCCATGCATTTACTTGAAAATAAGTATTAAGGGGTTTTTGGGGTCGCTGATTTCGAAAATGGAGTCGAAAATCCAACATACAAAATGGCGGATATTTTTCTCAAATTTTCCATGCATTCACTTGAAAATGAGTATTAAGATGTTTTTGGAGTCGCTGGTTTTGAAAATGAAGTCAAAAATCCAAAATATACAATGGCAGATATTTTCTAAAATTTCCCACCCATTCACTTGAGAATGAGTAATAAGGGGTTTTTGGGGCCGCCGATTTCGAATTTTAAAGTCAAAAATCCAAAACTCAAAATAGCGGGCATTTTTCTGAAATTTTTCCATTACTTGAAAATGAGTATTGAGGGGTTTTGGGGTCGCTGATTTCGGAAATGAAGTCAAAAATACAAAATTCAAAATGGCGGAGCCAAAATGGCGGATACTTTCCTAAGATTTGCCATGCATTTATTTGAAAATGAGCATTAAGGTGTTTTTGGGCTCGCTGAATTGGAAATAGGTTAAAACCTCGAAATTGAAAATGTCGGACATTTTTCTAAAATTTTCCATGCATTTACTTGGAAATAACTATTAAGGGGTTTTTGGGGTCGCTGATTTCGAAAATGGAGTCGAAAATCCAACATACAAAATGGCGGACATTTTTCTCAAATTTGCCATGCATTCAATTGAAAATGAGTGTAGAGGGGTTTTTGGGGTCGCTGATTTCGAAAATGAAGTAAAAAATCAAAAATTCATAATGGCAGACCCGAAATGGCGAATATTTTCCTAAAAAACGACTTTTCCTGGAATGGGGCAGCTCGGGGCAGCAAGTAAGAACGGGTTCGAAAAGGAGGCACTTTTCTGAAATACAATCAACAAATCTCGACACAGGCACTTGCAGGAAAAAAAGAATTCTCTACGTAAACTTGTAAATCGGGCAAACGGCAAATTTTAGGAAAATGCCCGCCATTTTGGCTCCGTCATTTTGAATTTTGGATTTCCGACTTTATTTTTCATATCAGCGACCCCAAAAGCCTTATATGGGTACTCGAACGGAGTGAAAAATCGAGATTCTGACTTTCGGCCAGCTTTTTGAGATTTTGAAACACTGTGGCAGCGATGTTAAAGCCTTTTGGAGAAATTATGACAAATTTTTTAATCGCTCCTTCTCCACTCTTCAACATACTTAGTATTTACGGCGCTGAATATGTCTTTTACCGTTGTGGTAATGTTTACAAATTTCTCCCCACGCATAGCCATAAAGCAAATAAAAATGACACAAAACATATATATTTCTGTCTATTTAATTCTTTGGAGGGTGAACCAAAAATATTTGGCAGGGAAACCCGAACGCAAAAGAAAAAGAAGGAGAAGGGGGGTAAAAAATTTGGGGGGCGGGGAATAACCACAGGAAAACCGGGGGGGGGGGCCATATTGGGAAAGTGGGGACGTACAAATGGAAGTGCGGTGAACGCCTTTCGATACAACACATGAAATATTTACAATTCTACATACACGCATTTATACTATGTTGCATGTATTTGTACTTACACTTTTTAAGGCGAACCTGCAGCCAGAAAGTGTCAAATATTGAAACGTTCGAGGCATCCATGAGTTCGCAAAGCTTTCAGAATTCACAATCGAGGGAAGCACACGCTTCTACTTACCATTTATTCCTTGAATGCGAGAGTGGAAGGTCAATTTCACGATTCCTATCCGATTCTTACAATTCGATTCCGGATTAAATATTTATCTTGTACGAATTTTGATGTACGCAATAAATATACTTCTATGTTGTACGTGTTTGCATGATTGCATAAAATCATCGGTTTAATAATAATTGTAGGGATTTCATTGCACATGTTTTTTATCTGGAAAATTCAATTGTTTCGTTTTTTAGTTGACGAAAGGAAACGGAATTTTTCGCCGAAAGAAGTCAAATCAATTTAATTTTCAACATTCTTTAACATATTCTCTGACTGTTAAGTGTTCACGAAAAACATTCAAATTCCGGACATACGGATATTGCCATTATATTAAACAGGCTAACAATTTCTTTATTTAAGGCGCATTTCGACTACTTTTAGTAATTCTTGGTTTAAACTATTGGCATAATCGTAATACTGTCAGCTTTCAAATTTCAACTTTCAAAATGTTAAGAAATATAAAAGTGAACCTTCTAAAAATTCATAATTTCATACTATAACGTTTCAATTCCCATGCTTTCAAATGGGGTAGAAATGATTGAATAATTTCGACCTAGAAAAGTATACAAATGTAAAAGCCCCCTATCATCATTATAATCAAACATATTTAAAGTCAAACTGAAATTTCAGTAACTTTTCCTTCCCAATTATACATACATCATCTATCGTGCACACTGCACATGCATTGCGTGAGAGAATAAAAATTGAATGTAATTCTGAACATCATTGATCATTGATCAAGGCTGACAATATTAACAAAATAGACAACTGACAATGAGATTTCTCAAGATGTTGGCCTTTTGACATAGAAAAGGTGCATCCGCAGCATTCAGATGTAAGGCTGATTATCAATCTATAATTTTCTATCTCGCACCTGCAATACGTGCAACTGGCAACTGCACAGTCACCAAATCGCATTAGTTAAAATGTAAGTTCGTCGATCGAGGTTGAAGCCTGGGTAGAGTTGAAACTCTTGGTTTCCGTCTCTGACAAGGAGAATAATAAGAATAGATAGCTTTGGTGGAATATTGCATGAATAGCTACTATTAGCCAACGTAGCCTGTGCGAGCGACAATGAGAAGTCTGAAGAAAAATAATAAATTATGCTATATGCACCAGCCACAGGTAAATAGAATTAATCACGCTACTATAGAAGCTCTATCTATATTCTATAAGAGTCCAACCGGGTTAGAGCCTGCTTAGCTCGAATTCAAGGCGGCTGGTCAGAAAGGAGCTGTGACTTCCAATATAACAACGTGACTCCACACGTTTTCGTGGCTGAACCCACGTGTTTTTCATTGTAGGACCAACCAGTGTTGACAGACTGCTCGACTATTACCAAGCAGCTGTTTTCATTAACGGTTCACACACCAATGTTAGTGTTGCTCTTCCGATTCAGGAATTCCATTCCAGAGTTTTTAAGGCGGATGTATCGAGAATGATTAATTAATTGGAGGCGGTCATCGCTTTTAGGATAAATAAAGAAATTTGAATCGAAAATGATTTGCTATTCTTTAATTGTTTTTCTAAAGGTCGTGCCTTTCCAAGCGAATCCGTCCTTCCGGTATCAGACACTGCTTAGTACAGATAACCCTCTAGTGGAGTCAAAAGTATCGAAATGTTTGCTCGCTATATAGCATCGATTGAAACTTGAAACCATATTGATTCCATTAAATGTTATATTTGGAACTGATGAATTCATACAGATGTATCTTTTGCTCATTCCATCACGCGTTTATTTGAAACAAACGTTATTATGTCGAACAAACACCTTTCCGTGGGTAATAAAGTCACTTTTAATCAATATGGCTCTGAGACAGGCAGGAAATACTTTTATTATTTGAGCGAATAGTTGAAGATGGAAGACGTTGGTATCTGTCTGTCTGTCTGTTATCGCCGTCGCTGTCGTTGTAGTCATTGTCGTCGTTGTCGTCGCCATCGTTGTTGTCGTCTGCATACTTCATAACTTTTGAAAGACTAATCCGGTTGGATTGCCCTTTGGCACCCATTTTGAGGGGCCAAAAAGACACGTCAAGTCCGTTAACCAGCTATTTTGAATCAAAAATAAAAGAGGGGGAAAATTTTGAAAAATTTTTTAGACTTGTTTCCCAAGACTCAATGTGGCATTTGCAAAATTAAAAAATGTAACCAAAAATGAGAATTTTCATCCGAATAACGCAAGATTGAAAAAAAAGTCAGAAGGAAAAAAAGGTTTCTTCTTGGGAGTCGTACAACATTGTTCAAACAACTTTTTGAATCTTCTCGAAAAATCGAGAATTCCAATTTTGATCGCACAAAAAATAATCTGCGAACTCCATAAATTTTGAATGGATAATCATATTCGATCATACTTTTGCACACTACCCAGGGACCAAAAAAAAACAGGTCAATTCGTTAACCAGCTACTTTGGATGAAAAATCAAAGAGAGAGAGCATTTTGAAAATTTTTTTGGACCTTTTTTCCAAGACTCAAAGATGTTAAGTAAAAGTTCTTGTAGCACGTAAAAAGGAAAACAATTTATCCTTATAATTTTTTTTTGTTTTGATAAAAACAAAATTGTCAGAGTTGTGGCATTTTCAAAATTCAAAAATGCAAACGAAAATGAGAATTTTCATCCAAATAACGCAAGATTGTAAAAAAAGTCAAAAGAAAAAAAGGTTCCTTCCTGGGAGCCGTACAACAGCGTTAATACAACTTTTTGAATTTTCTCGAAAAATCGATAATTCCAATTTTGATCGTACAAAAAAATATTGAAAATAATCGGTGAATTCGATAAATTTCGAATGAATAATCATATTTCATCATACTTTTTTACACGTTCCCAGGGACCAAAAAAACAGGTCGAGTTCGTTAATCAGCTATTTTGGATGAAAAATCAAAGAGGGGGAGCATTTAGAAGATTTTTTTAGACTTTTTTTCCAAGACTCAAAAATTTCAAGTAGAAGTTCTTGTAGTACGTAAAAAATGAAACAATTTATCCTATTCATTTTTTTCGATAAGAACGAAATTGTCAGAGTTGTAGTATTTTTAAAATTCGAAAATTTAAAAGAAAATGAGATTTTTTTGCCAAATAATCCAAATATGTAAAAAATCTCAGGGAGAAAAAATGTTTCTTCTTTTTATTCCTACAAGATCGTGAATTCAACTTTTTAAATCTTCTCAAAAAATTAAAAATAAAAATTTTCATCGTACAAAAAAAATGAAAAATAATTTGTGAGCTCGATAACTTTCGAAAGACTAATCGGATTGGATTGCCCTTTGGCACTCATTTTGAAAGACCAAAAAGACAAGACGATTTCGTTAACCAACTATTTTGGATCAAAAATCAAAGAGGTTGAGCATTTTGAAAATTTTCTGGACTGAACAAACAATCTATCTTCACCATTTTTTTCGATAAAAACGAAATTGTCAGGGTTATGGAATTTTCAAAATTCAAAAGTATAAAGAAAATGAGAATTTTTAGCCCAATAACGCAAGATTGAAAAGAAAGTCAGAGAGAAAAAATGTTTCTTCTTGAAAGCCCTACGAGGTCGTAAATCCAACTCTTAGAATTTTATCAAAAAATCGAAAATTTCCATTTTGATCGCACGAAAAATAATAGAAAATAATCTGTGAACTCGATAACTTTCGAAAGAATGATCATATACGATCGTGTTTTGGCACCCATTTTGAGGCACCAAAATTAGATCAAAAATGAAAGAGGGGGAGATTTTAAAAATTCTACCGGTCTTTTTTTTCAAGACTTAAAAATTGTAAGTACGGTTTCATGTAGTAGGTAAAAAGCGAAACAATTTATCCTCATGTTTTTTTTATGAAAACAAAATTGTTAGAGTTGTGGCATTTTCAGAATTCAAGAATATAAACGAAAATTAGCATTTTTAGCTAAATAACGCAAGATTGAAAAAAAGCCAGAAAGAAGAAAAGCTTTCCTCTTAGGAGTCGTACAAGATCGTTAATACAACTTTTTGGATTTTCTCGAAAAATCTAAAATTACAATTTTGATCGCCCAAAAAATAATGGAAAATAATCTGTTAACTCGATAACTTACGAATGAGTAATCCCATTCGATTGTAATTTCGAACCTAATTTGAGGGACCAAAAAGACAAGTCGAGTTCGTTTACCACTTATTTTGGATGAAAGATAAAAGAGGGGGAGCATTTTTATAATTTTGTTTAGGATTCTTTTTCCAAGACTCAATAATTGTAAGTATGGCTTCTTGTAGTACGTAAAAACTGGAACAATTTGTCCGAATTATTATTTTTTTTGTTAGAAACAAAATTGTCAGAGTTGTAGCATTTTCAAAATTTAAAAATGTCAATGAGAATGAGTATTTTTATCCAAGCAACGCAAGATTAAAAAAAAGGTCAGATGGAAAAAAAGGTTTCTTCTTAGGAGCCGTACAACATTGTTATTCCAACTTTATGCATTTTCTCAAAAAATCGAAAATTCCAATTTTGATCGCACAAGAAATACGGAAATACGAGTTCGTTCTCAACTATTCTTCGATAGGGATTGTAGTTTTTTTTCCTGCAAGAATAGTCTGAAAATAAAAAATTCCAGTTCAAGAACAGAATTGTTCTCTGAAAGAACATCTACAAATTTTGTTTAATTTTTCTTCTCATGAGATGCATAGTTTTGGTATTAATCCAAAAAGACAACATTTCAAATAAAAGTCAAGTTTCTAGCAAAACTTAACGAGATACAAAGAAAAGTTTGATAAGAAAAACTTTTCTTTTTTGATGGGACAAGTAGTTCTTGCTTTATCAGAAAAAAAACCATATTGAAAAGGAAAAAATTGAACTCTCGGACGATTGTCACAAGCTTAGGCGAAAACAAAGAGACACAAGTCCTTGACCAGGAAAATATCTTCGAATGTGTTATCAATCTTTTTTTTAACAGAAAATCTGATTTTCATTTCAATCAGGAAGAATAACTTTACAAATAAAATAATAAACTTTTCCAAAAAATGACGAAGGTTAGGACAGAACATTGATTGAGGAAAGTTGTTCACCCAAAAAAGATTGATAATAATTGGGCAACAGAACTTTCCTACCGTTTCGGCAAATTTTTTATCAAGTGCGCAGCACGAGACGCGAGATGAGAATGTATTCGTTAAAGCCGGAGAAGCTCTAACAAAATTAAAAACCCAATCATCAAATACAGCAGCCGACATTCTACTTTTTAGTTTTAAAAGCTCTATACACAATTGTAGGGAAGTACAAAGACCAGGCGTGAAGCGGAAGGTACATTTATTATCGAGCGCGAAGCGCGAGATCTGAAAAACGCACGCTCTAGGCACGCTCAAACTTGCGAGCGAATAAATAAATTTTCGGTAAATATTGTCTTGAAGATTATGATGTGAGGGAAACGGGACTTGATACCAAATTTTTTTTAAGCACATGCAATTTTCATAACCCTATGGGGTTAAATAGCTTAGTGTCTTAAATGGTGTTGGCCTCAAATTCAAATTCTTGTCAAATGCCCAGCATATTACATCTGATTTTCTGTATGAAAGATATAAATCCACATGAAGGTCTATCCGATCATGATGAAAAATCGTCGGAGGAGGAAGAATTCCGTCGGACAGTGCGGCTTCCGGTGGTTTCCTAGCGCGGGAATAAACGCTATACAAGTATTCAGTGGCATACGCTACTTATAATGGATCTCTAGCTGTAATTTATCACCACTCATAACAAGGAGCCGCAAGTTTGTACATATTTCAATCCCCTCCCGCTTTTCTGTTCGTGGAGTCGACCCACTCCCAATTCTGAGTAACCCACCCCTCACTGGCAGCCACCCCCTCTTTGAAACGGCGACGTCTGCAGCGGCAGCAGTCGACTTAAGGGGAGTATTATTTATATGCACCATTATATCACCGAGCCAGTGGAATATTGTTCAAGACATCACGCATACATTATAGCTCGCTTTTATTACTGCGACCGCTTATTTGTTAACATAATATACACATTACGCAAAGGAGGGGGTGAAAACTTGACTTGGGACGTCTGCACGCACTCGGGATTTTGACTCGTGCCACTATGTCTTCTTGGACGGGCTTTTAGATACGGTTGGCGATTTTTCGAGAAGTTATGAAATGTGTATAGATTATTATATAATGAAAGAAAAGGCATTTCACCCTTATGTAATCATTGTATGAATGTATTCTGGGTGTGGTTGAGAAAATGCTTTATTTATTATTCCAATTCTCCATCATAAATGTATGCTATCCATCTATCATATCTGTACGTATAGTCCTTCATTATCTCTATACAGTAGAATGAACTATCGGTTAATCAGGATAAAATAATGTTTTTAATAATAAATTAGGATCCTAGAATTTAGTCTTATTAAGTTGAGTTAGTCTTGAGTTCGGATCTCACGCTTCGCGCTCGGTTTGTTATATACCTCGCACTTCACGCTTGGCCTCATACGTGCTTGATTCAGTTTACAGTGTAATGCATACACAGAGTTGCAAATATTTCAAAACCGCTGGAAACCTCTACTTCTATTAAGATTATTGAATGTGTTTTCCATTTTTGGTGACATTTTTTTTTATATTACGTTTACATAAGGCTCTACTGGCCTTCAGGAACAAATTCTCATTACAATACTCGCCACTGATATTCACATCTCACATAGTTTGGCTAATAAATTGAATTTTTCATTGTTTAAAAAGCGTTGTCAAGATTTAAAAAAAAAATCTGTCCGAAACGCGATCTTTTCTATGTTACCACTAACTCTAATGCATCAAATATAGATAATATAAACTTATATAACTCGTACCTTGTTTTTCATTTTTTTTGTGCCATCAGAATCGGAATTTTCGATTTTTTGAGAAAATTCGAAAAGTTGTATTGACGATCTTGTAGGGCTCCCATGAAGAAACATTTTTACTCTCTGACTTTCTTTTCAATCTTGCGTTATTTGGCTAAAAATTCTCATTTTCGTTTATATTTTTGAATTCTGAGAATGCCACAACTCTGACAATTCAGTTTTTATTAAGAAAAAAATCATTAGGATAAATTGTTTCACTTCTTACCTACTACCAGAAACCATACTTGAATTTTTTGAGTCTTGGAATAAAACTTTCAAAAAAATGTTCAAAATGCTCCCCACTTTTTATTTTTGATCCAAAGCAGCTCAATAACAAAATCGATTTGTATTTTTTGTTCCTGAAAATGGGTGCCAATGCACGATGGAATATGATCGTTCTTTCGAAAGTTATTAAGTTCACTGATTATTTTTCATTATTTTTTGTGCGATCAAAATAGGAATATTCTATTTTTTGAGAAAATTCAAAAAGTGGTTTTCACGATTTTGTAGGGCTCCCAAAAAGAAACATTTTTTTCTCTGGCTTTCTTTTCAATCTTGCGTTATTTGGCTAATAATTCTCATTTTCTTTTATATTTTTGAATTTTGAAAATGCCACAACTCTGACAATTT
>WSXT02103770.1:0-11374 GCA_011762715.2 Neuroterus valhalla
GGATTTTCAGCGAAAAATCGCTAAGTCTCAAAAACCACTCTATACCTTTCTTCCTGATTACTTTACAGATAAGTGTTTGGCAGGTGAGTTAAAGAAGACTTAATTTCCTTTGGTTCCGAAAACAAACAATGTTTTTGCTATGATGGGTCATGAGTCATGACCCCTCAAAGTTGACTGTTTTTGCCTTTTTTTAAAGGGACAAACAAAAAAGTCTCAATTCTTTTGGAAACAATCGTTCCAAAGTAAGTTTACGTTGATGATGCTATAAAATGAAATAGAGCAAAAAAGAATCTGCGCACATTAAGAAAAAAGTCTTCTAACCCTATTAGTTTAGAAATTGCGAGGTTTTGAAAATTCCGTTTTTTGGTCATTTATGACCAAAAACGGAGAGGTTTTGTTTTTTGGAAATGGCTCGTTTTCCGTAAATCCCACGACAAAATTTGTACAAAACTAATAAAAGAAGAGTGAATTTAGCGTAAGTTAAAAAAAAAGAAAGTGTCTTAGCCTTAATAGGTCACGAGATATGACCTTGCAAAGTGCACATTTTCTGCATAGAGGCACCTGAGTGCACTGTAAAGTAGAAGTACGGCCACATTTCGAAGTTTATGTCCCCAGTAAGTGGATAAGATTCATTCCAACTGCATGACACGTCGTTTTCCGTTAATAAACAAATAATTGTTCATAACAAAATCTTGGTGTCACCACTTTTGATTACTTTTTGGCCATTTTTTTGTTCTTTTGTGGCAAAAAAGTAATTGTTATTAATGCGAGATGTGTAATATATATTTTTTTATCAATAAATAAATAATTTTTAATAATTTTTGAATAAATGTTTATAACAAAATCTTGTTATAACCGCTTCCGAGTATTTTTTTGATACTTTTGTGCTAAGAAAATAATCATAATTGTCTGGAAACATGATACATATCTTTTGATTATAAAATTGATCATTTTATTAATAATTGTTCATAACAAAATCATGTGTTAAACGCTTTTGAGTAGTTTTTGATTATTATGCAGGAAAGTACTATAAGAATACTCAGAAGCGGTTATAACGACATTTTGTTATGAACAATCATTCAAAAAATATTAAAAATAATTTATTTATTGATGAAAAAATATATTACACATTCCGCACCAATTACATCTACTTTTTTGCCACAAAAGTACAAAAAAACGGCCAAAAAGTAATCAAAAATGGTGACAGCAAGAGTTTGTTATGAAAAATTATTTATTTATCGACAGCGAAAGACGTATTATGCGTCTGGGATAAATTTCACGCAATTACTTGGGACGCAAACTTCGAAATATGGCTGTACTTCTACTTCACGGTACACTCAGGTGCCTCTATGCAGAAAAAGTGCACTTTGCAAGGACATATCTCGTGACTTATTAGGGCCAGGACACTTTTTTTTTTACGCCAAATCTACTCCTTTTTTATTTATTTTGTATGATTTCTGTTGTGAGACTCGCAGGAAACGAGATATCCTTGGAAAACTAGTTTGGTCAAAAATTCACAAAAAGGGGAATTTCTTAAACCTTACAATTCCTAAACCAATAGGGCTAGAAGACTTTCTTCTTTTTAGATGTACGCAGATTTTTGTTTACTCTATTTCATCTTCTATCAACATTGACGTTAACTCAATCTGGACCGATTGATTTGGAAAAAATTAAATCTCGTTTCTTTTTTGCCCCTCAAAATAGGCAAGAAGAGTCAACTTTGTGGGTCCATAACTCAAGACCTTTTATAATTAGAACATTGTTTTTTTAGGAATCAAAGGAAATTGAGTCCTCTTAAAGTCACCCGCAGAACACTTATCTGTAAAGTAATTAGGAAGAAAGGTATAGAATGGTTTTTGAGACTTCGTGATTTTTCGCCGAAAACCCCAAAAATTAGGCAATTTCCAATGTACCATAACTCGAAACCTATTGAGGGTAGAGGATTATTTATGGAACAAAATTTTCTCATGATTCATTTTTCTTTCTTTTACTTGTTGGACATTTTGCTCTACGATGCAATGGGAATTACGCGTACACGCAAACGCAAAGTTTGGAGATGTAAAAAAAAAAAAAACAAGTTCCCCTTCCTAATCGAGGACACTGTGCTTATATGGCAAGGAGGACACCTTGATGAAGCGTTCTAAAAAAAAAATGTGAAAAAGGAATTTTTCGGGAATTTCACTTATTTTCCCGACGCAATGTCTGGACTACAAGAGTATTTATCGAGTTCGTTCGGAAACCGCATAGTCGCAGAGTAGCGAAATTATTCGAACAACTTCAACATTGAGTTTCGTGGAAGAGTAAATCATCCTGCCCTGCTGGGAAAAGTTTGCTGGGCCATCGAGAAGTGAAACGTAAGGCAGTGTTGGAACCTGAGTCCATATTTTATGGAATAGGACAAATAGACACAATAAACCTCAAGAGATGCCCCAGAAGGCTCTGGTTCAGGATATTCAGGGGTAGTCAAAGGCCCAGAAAGCCTACTCGGAGGAAAACAGATATTGAAAAGTAGATATTGAAAAGTAGACATTAAAAAATAAGATATTCAACCATAATATATGTATATTACGGCATACTACCTGATATCTCCTGTTTAATATACAAGATATTATGAGTCAATATCTGCTTATACTGAAAGTATAAAATCTGAGATATTAAATTTAGATATCCAAGATTTTGCCCATGTGCTTTTGTTTTCTGTGCCACAATCAGCCATAATCAAATCATTCATTTAGGAAAGATTTTGAGAACATCAAATGCCAATAATATTCGTTTATCACATGCAGCTCTATTCGACTCCCATGGACGTGAGAATGAAACTTGCTTCCCTTAGTGATGATAGCTTCTATGTGCGACATTCCCTCACCAGTGCGGCGCTGCACCCGGCACGCTCAACGAAAGCGTTGTGTTAAACGGGCTGAACCAGTAATTGTTACAAAAAGTGCATTATTTATTCCTACATGAGTTGATTAGTGGCTTTACAGTGATTAATCCGTAAGCCAGATTACAGTTCACAACTGTCAGATGAAAAAATTCATTCCTGTTCGGTTCCTACCGGAAACGGTAATGTTAAAAGGTGGCAAGCATCCATCCAGGGATAAGATTCTAAATAAGAAGTGGCCAAGTGGTATGACGAAACATTTCCTTCCTGGAGATGTTATTTGGAAGCGTGAAGTCAAGGACGCTGATGGAAATGTCATGGCCGTGGTATGAATACGAGCAACAATTCAAATTGTGAATGTGAGACTATCACAATAAATTGATAATAAAATTTATTTTATTTGCATAAATTATTCTTTGTTGTTCTAAGTTGATATTACTAATCATAAGGATACTTTTCAATTGAAAATCGAGCTGTTTTTTGAAAACTGAAAAGTTTCTTGTAATTTACATCTCTTGATAAAAATTTATTTTTTAAGTCTAAGTATTTAACAATTCGGTATAAATTGAATTATTTTGGTAGAAAATCCAACTATTATTGGAAAATTGAACTGTTTATATTTTAGTTTTTTCCAAATTCGTCTTTTTATATAAGATCAATTTCCTTGGAAGAAGATCCTTATTTATGATTTCAAATTCCAGTAATTTGATGAAAAATCCTGCTTTTGGTTCGAGTATTCCTCAATGTTGGAGAAATGAACTCTTCTATTAATGGTTGATTCAAAAGAGTTTCGAAGTAACCTGTTCACATCAACCAATTATTTAATGATTTATTAATTTTGAATTTCAAATTCTCATCTAGAAAATTTTTTTTCGAGGAAGTCTATATTTTTGGATGAATAAATAATTGAACTGTTTTGTATAGGCATCGTCATTTTAGCTTTGAAATTCAACAATTTTACTGAAAATTATTTTTTTGTATAGGACACTAATCTTCTTTAAAGAAAATGTTTTTTTCTTTGAAAATTTAACTTTTCGAATAAATGTTGGGCTTCTCTATCAAAATTTTCATTCCTTTAAGATTTTTCTCTTCGAAAATTTTGCTTTCGGGGAAAATACTCCTTTTTGGTCAAAATCAAACTGTTTTTTTTTTCGAAACTTTTCATGTAAATCACAATTTTTGTTGGAAACCATAGTTTTGGTTTGAAAATTCAACGATTCACTAAAGAATTAAACTTTTGTGGTAAAAATCTCAACTTTTTTTCTTGAAAGTCTCTATGTTTGGGGCAAAAACTCAACTTTTTTGTAGATAATCCGTCCTTTCGACTTCAAAAATTCATCCATTTTGTTGAAAGTAAGTCTTTACGCGTCCTAATTTCTTATATTATTATTATTATTATTATTATTATACTAATATTACCATATTTATTATTGATTTTATACTTTTTTCAATTTTATCTTCCGATGTGTTTTCTTATAATCATGCTAAGTTGAAATTGTTATTGTAAGATCGAGTGTAAGACAAAAATTAGTTGGGACAATGTGTGTGTATATTTTTCAGGAAAACAATAAAGTTCTGAAATTAAGGAAAGGTGCATTGTCGTCAGTTTTTGGCTATCACAATAAATGGATGATGAAACTCATTATATTTTCAAAGATTGTTCTCTTTAGTTGAAAGTTGATATTTCTGTGCACGAGGATACTTTTCGGTTGAAAATCGAGCTCTTCTTGAAGAGCTGTGAAGTTTCTTGTAATTTACATCTCTTGTTAAAAATTTTTGTTCTAAGTATTCAACCATTTGGTACAAAATTAAATTATTTTGTTATAAAACGCAGCTAATATTTCGAAACTAAACTGTTTACATAAAATTTCTTTTTGATTTTTTCTTCTCAATATAACATCAATTTTCTTGGAAGAAGATTCATCTTTCTCTTTACGAATTTTAGCAATTCGATGAAAATTCGTCCTTTCGGTTCGAGATTTCCGTAATTCGTTGGAGAATCAAATTCTTCTATCAATAGTTGCATTATAAGGGTTTTAATGTAACTTGTTTACATTATTCAATTATTCAGTCATTTATATATTTTGGATTATTTGAATTTAAAATTCCTACCAACAAAATCAATTTTTTCCCAGGAAGTCTATATTTTCAGATGGACGAATAATTGTGTTTTAACAATCATTGCCGATCTAGCACTTGTTTTGACCTGATTCTAAACAATTTGGTTACATCAAAAACAAAATTTAGTTTCCATTGCAAAGAACATGCCAATCAGGCCGTGGAGGTGTTAGCATACACAATTCAATTTTATTTACAAATAAGGATGAGACAATTTATAACACAGGAAATGTCTGAAATCAAAGAAGTTAGTGTCCAGAAGAAAAAAGCAGCTATCGATTTCAGTTGATAACTATAAATGGATTTTTTTGGTTACATTTTCAAATTTGAATAAAGCTATATTTCTATGTGCCATGAAGTTTATTTGATTACTATGAATGGATTATTTTTGTTACATTTTCAAATTATAAATAAAAAAATAGATATAGAATAATTCTGTTCAAAAGAATTTTTTTGAGAGTATCAAGAAATTCTCACTGCGTATTTACTATATGCATTTTTCGTAATTTGATGTGTTCAAACCCTATTTTTAGTTATTTGATTTATGAAGAGTGCGTATTCTATGTCCTAGAATAAAATCAGACATTTTTTCTGACTTTACTCTGTATAGAAACTCATATATTTTAAATTTTATAATATTTGCTAATGAGTATAATGCATTCTTTAAGCGTACCGCGTGCAGCGCCACACTGGTGAGAAAATTTCGCACACAGGAACTCTCATCACTAAGGCACGCCATTTTTCTTTTTTGTCGGATATGGCTGATCACATGGCTCACAAGACTTAATTAAAATAGAAAAATTTCTTTAGTTGAAACAGTTAAATAACTAATATTAAATGCAAAATCACTGATCCCTTCGTTTCTATTTGAATAACCAGTTTTCTCTTCCTAAATTTGTTACATCAAAATTCGAATTTTCTGACAATCTTCACAACTTTTCAAAACTGCATGTTCCAATTTATTACAGAGCATCCACATTTTACAGCATTTTGTTTAGATATTTAGGGATACTTAAATTGAAAGTGTGATGGTTCCTAAAATTTTAAGTGTATAGCATTTTTCCAACTTGAGATTTAGAATAAGAAGTTATAGGTTAAAAAGATCTCAGATTCCAACATTTCCAAACTCGAATGTTTCAAATTTATAGTTGGTGAAGTATTTTAACAGTTTCTTTCACAAATTACACAAACTTTTATTCATATTTAAATTATTTATTGAATTGGAAAACGAATAATTTTTGGTCTTGTTAAAATGAAATTATTTCATTATCGACTTCTTACATTATAAAAATATTGATGATTGAATTTCGAGGTTATGTGTAACAAGTGAACATTCTGCTTTAGGTCTGCATTTATTATTAAAATTGAATTCTAATATATTAATTCTCTATTATTTGAATAATAATTAGGAGTTTCAGAAAGACTAGACTATTGAAAATTTGGTTTTAGAGGGTATTTATTTGATATCGGAGATATTAATTTTTAATATCTTGGATATTTTAGTTCAACATCTAACGGCGTGAGTTTTACCATCTTGATATATGTGGGTTCAATATCTTAGATTCTTCTGTTCAATATCTTGGATATTGCTAGAAGGTCGTCCATAAATTACGTGACGCGAATTTCTAGGTTTTCAAACCCCCTCCCCTCCCTGCGTGACGAACTCGTTACTCTAGCTCAGAACTCCCCTCAATAATTGCGTGACGCTTCTTTTCACCCCCCCCCCCTCACTCCTGTAAAAATAAAATTTTTTTTCGAGGATGCATAGATTAATAAAATATGTTTGATTTTTAACTTTCATTTATTTTTTCATATAATACAACGTGTAAATGCAACAAAGTTCCATTTTTTCGAGTTGAAAGTACACTTCTCTTAAAATTGAGCGTCACGTAACGCAGTGGTCGACCCTCCGACCCTCCTCCACTCCCTAGACGCGTTACGTAATTCATGGACGACCCCTAGGCATAATCTTCGTTTTAATATCTGCGAATACAGAGTGGCCCACGGTGTGCCCCATCGACATACAGAAATAGACCGATCACGCTGTGCGGAGCAATGAAATGGGGTTTAGAGAGAGAGAAAACATTTGAGCCGTGATCGTGTCCCTTTCTAAATAAAGCTGAATTGGTCGAGAGCATTTTCGATGGGTGGAGCTTAATGAAGCACAGGACCGTGCCTTATATCGCGAAAGCCCCAAAAATGTGACGTTTGTTGTTCCTGTCAAAGTTTATTTTTTTATTTAATTTAATGTTAATCATTCTTAAAAATGATAAAATCCTGTGTGGTTTGTAGGCGTAAGGAAGATGTGTATACACGTTTATGTTTCGATACGTAATAAGTAACGTTATTAAATAGTAAAATAAAAAATGTCACAACAAAAACGCAACCTCGGAATATTTACCAATGTGATACATATTATTATTCTTTATCTCATAAAAATATTGCCAAGTGCATTTTCATGTTATTTCATTTTCAGGTTAATACTTAAATTGTTAAAAGAAAATATATACATGAATTCGAAACCAAAAATTTAAACGTAGACTTTTCAATCGCAAATAATGAATTCTCAACCAGAAATAGTTGGATTTCCTTATTAAGCTCTATTAGTTCAGTTTGAATTTAAGTGAAGAAACGGAAAAGATGCAAATAATTGAATAGAGTTGAAGCATAGAAGTTCATTTTCAATAGTTTCAAAAATTAGGGTTAGAAAACTGGGAATTTTTGTTAGAAGATAAGGTTAAATTTCCCTTTCACACTTTTTGATTTTAGACTGCACATCATTTTAATTATTTGAAAAATTGTACGACACTTTTTTTCAAATACTCGACATGTTTACAATATTTTTGGTTTCCTGAAATGAGCCCAAAATTCCGAGACCTGTGCAAGATAGTTTTTTGTGCATGTAAGTTTTCATTCAAATGGTAAACAGAAATATTTTTAACTTTACTCAAAACCTTAAATCCATTATTATTAACGTTCTTATATAAATTTATTTCTCACCATAGGATTATTATGAAAGCACTTTCAATCAAATCGCAAGAAGAATTTAAGGTTACTAAGTTTTTTTTGTAAGTTAAATAAAACAGGATATTTTGCAAGAATGTTATTTAAATTTTCAACTAATTATAACTACGTATTTAAAGTCTATTGTTTATAACTGCTCACATACAAAATTAACCATAGCGAGTATTTGGATTCACTGGAGACAGTCCTGGAATAGATAAAGGGCGACCGACGACTCGACGTTTTTCTCTCTTTCTAAACCCCATTCCCATTCTCCCTTCAGCGTTATCGGTCCATTTCTATATGTTGATGGTGTGCCCACTCCAATATATTTCGAGGGGGTACATAAAGATTGTCGCGATGCAATATCAGCGACTCCAAGGGGACGTGGCAAGAACTATATATAGCCCACGGCAACGATTCCACCAACGATCCACCCCCTTCTCATTATACTATTATAGCAAGGCGCGAAATTTGAAAATATACGAGAATCACTTAGAAAATCAAATCGATTAAATACAAAAAAAAATGATGAATGCAAGAGTAAGAAATGGAGAATAATCTTCAACAATTTGTTACTTTCACATTCAACATGTTCCTTTGCAATTGATTCGTCTCGATTAGTAGAATGCCTCTCGTATATCCTGCAATCAAATTAAGGGGTTATATACCTTTTTTTCCAAAAAATCGAAAAAAATTTCATTGCTGAATCTCAAAGTACAACTCCTGGAAAACATTTTCTCAAATTTTTATAGAGATCCGAACAAATAGTTCACAAGAACTATTTGACTGATCTTCTTTAATTTTTTTTCTAAATTGTTCGTGATAATTGTGCGCAGTCCATGAACGATTCGGTTTTTGTGCACCAATTTTGATTTCGCAGATTAGAATTTTTAAATGAAATTTTCAGAGCTCGAAAAGTTGATTTCTCGAAAAAATCCTTACTGTATGCAGAAAAAACCAAATGTTTCATTGAACTAAATATAACTAAATTTACGAACTAAATATAACGCTATTTTAATGAAATTTTTTTGGTATTTTGATTTCAGTTGACCTGCTGGCCTTCAGCGTGGTCACCGCAAGCCACTTCACAAAGAGGATTTATAGGGAATTACCATAACTCCGTTTATTATTCATATTTTTTCAAAAACAAACGCTAGTTTTTTTCATAAAAACATATAAAATTACTAAATATTAACTCTAGTGTAATAAAATCTTTGCTACAAACCTTCAAAACAATCCGAAGTTTCTTAAATTTTTACCCTCAAAAAGGTATATAACCCCTTAAAATAAGAATAAGGTAAGTAAGGAACTTTGAAAATAAAGAACATGAAGAGGAATTACCATTTTATAGCTCTATCTATTTGGGACATTATTAAAAAGATGTCAAAGAACACATTATGACGGTAACGTTATATATACTAAATAAATATATACTCAATGCAGTTATTTTATGAACTGCAGATAAGGACTTACTTATCCGAATATTTCTTCTTGGAAGCTAATATAAAAGTCCAATAAAAATTCTATTACAGTATTTTTGATTCCAAATTTTTCTCTTTTAGTAAGTAAATATGCTGATATATCTCATTATTTCCCTAAAAATGCGTTTTATATGGTTGAGGATTATTGTTCTAATTTTCCATTTATTTTTCTCCTTATTTTATAGGAAATTTATATCTATATATATTTATATCTATATATTTATATATTTCTTTTTATTTATTTATTTTTTTTTTTGAAAATTTTGTTAGAAATTCGATTATCTCATAAAATCTTACATACTTTGTGGTGAATTCAACTTTTTTGTTGTTTCGTCTTTTTTCTGAAGAACTCCTCTTTTTTTGAGGACAGAACTCTATGGATTGAAAATTCAAGGTCTCCTGAAATACGCGTCTTTTTAGTCTGAAAATGACCATCCAATTTGAATTTCCAACGGTATTTGGTTGAAGGTAAATTGTTCTTTGTTCGAAAAATTGACTTTTTCGTCGAAAAATCAGCTTCCTTGGTTGAATGTGTATATACTATATTGAACATTCATTTTTTCCATTATATAACAAATTGTTTTGTGATAAATTTCTTCTCCTTCAGTTGAAATCTATTTTTTCAGATCTTAAATCAACTAATCTATTATTTATTGGAAGCAGAACGATTCATTTTTCAATTTTACAATCCAAATGAAGTAATTTGTACTTTGACGCAAATCAATGTTTTCTTTTAGGGGAAATGATCGAATTGATCGAGAATTCAACTACTTTCTTAGAAATCGGACTATTTAGTTGAGAATGCATTTGATTAGTTAAGGACACACCTCTTTCTTGCAAAATTAAATTGTTTCGATAGAAACTGCAGAATGAACTATTCTGTTTTCGTTAGAAATCGATCGTTTTTAGTTAGAATTGAACTATTTCGGCGAGAAGCTGCCTCTTTTGACTCTGGTTGAAAATTCTATCATCTCCGTAGACAATGCAATCGTATTCAAAGAAATTCGTTTAATTGGCTTAAAAATTCAACAAATGTATTCAAAGTGTGTTTTTGCTTTTGGCTAAATAAACTTTACTCGTAGAAAGAATAACTCTTTTTTAGATCCTAAGAGCTGGAAGCACTGGCTATAGGCTCTGAACAAATGAAATAAGTAAAATTTGAGAAAGAGCGAATTGCAGAAAACAGCATTTCTTTCTATGACTAAGATAGACAAGCTTTACCTACTTTTAATTGACCTTGTCTCCGGAGGTTCAAGAAAGTATCATGCTTCCTAGTTAGGATAAATTGTCATTGTTATTTATCATACTGAAACTGCTCATGAAACCTCAGCTTCAGGTTTTTTTCTGAGAAGTCAATCAAAGTTCAGATTAACTGTTGGAGAATATCAAACAATTTCTGATATGTCCAATAAAATTTTACACTTGAATGAGGCACTTGTTTTTATAATAGTTCACCAAAACTTTAACAAAATCAAAATCAATAATCGATCGAATGTCAAAGTCTGTTAGATTCGTCTGAATTCGCGCTATCGTCTGCTCAAGTATATTCTGAATTATGAACACACACAAGCGCCGTCTAGGGGACTACCAACTACTATTATCCTTTTGCCACTTGGCCTATTGGAGTGAGCACACCGTGGAGTGACCACTGATCTCTATATATAATACACTGGATACACAATTCAGTGGAAGTCGGGTCGAGTCGTTTGACTAATTGAAGGCTGAGCCGCCATCTTTCATGCCGGCAGAGTCTCAGAATTTGGCGCAGGATTCAAATAAATTACGAAGGGAAAGGTGTAAGTAAACTAATGAACATTTGGAAACACATGTTTTTTTTACCAGCAGGAGTATAAGTAGTACGCATAATAAAATTATCAAATGAAATTTT
>WSXT02103781.1:0-11373 GCA_011762715.2 Neuroterus valhalla
CGTCACATATTCGTAAATACATTTTTTTCAATTGTATGTTTGCATACATATGTTCCATTTTTTTTATTGAGACGTCACTTTCATATCTTCATATAACAGAGAACAGGGACGGATTAAGAAAATATTGGGGGGGGGGGGGTCTTGATCAAAAAAATGTTTTTAAATGTTCTGAATATATAGTTCACATTAATAGAAACATTAAAACTGCAAAGGTTGGCGACGAGGTGCGAGAACTCGAGTCACAAAAAAAATTTTTTCGCCTTCTCAGAACAGCCAAAAAGAGAACAAAATATCAAAAGTAATGAAGGAAGTAAAGAAGGCAAAAGATGCAACAGTAAGTAACACTTTTTTCCATGAGATAACTTCCTTGTAATAAGAGGAAGAATGAGAAAGATATCTTTTGACTTCACAGACACTAGTGCAGAAGACAAAAGAGACCATCGTGCGGAAAACGGACGACCGCTGTGTACTGGCATCCCTAAATAACGTGAGTAGTGGAATATGAAAAGTAGTAAGGTAGTTACTTGATCAAATTACTTCAGTTTGAACCATATTTCGATTACTCTCTTCTTGGTGCATTTATTATTTACGATTTCGCAAACAGAAAAAATAGGTTCCTTACTATAAGTCTGCATGTCATTGATTATTTTCTCAAAGTGTCTCAATCTATTTGAGATTTATTGTGCCCCGATATAGCACGAATTAGCTGTGTGCCTTATTTCTGAAAAAGATGATTCATTTTTTCAGTGTGATTTTTTGTTGAAAAGAGTTCTATCTTCTTGAATTTATTTATGTAATTACAAAGCTCAACTTGAGCCTTCGGAATAATGACGTATTGTTGGTGTCTGTTTGCCTGTCTTTGTCGTCGTCGCGTCGTCTATATATCGGATTACTTTTGAAAGGCTAATCAGATTAGATTGGACACACTTTTTTTGACGAGCGTTTCTGGTTTTTTCTCCTACTGAAAATACCTACATATATTGGTCCCTATATAGATTTCAATGTAGGGTCCTATATAGGAATCTAGGTAGGATCCTATACTCCATCACACATGGAATTACTGTAGGCAGGCTATACTGATTCCTACATGAGATCCCATATAGGTTCCTATATAGGTTCCTATATATGTGTTAAAAATTTCAAAACATTGAAAAATGTTGCGCAGTATTTTTCTTTGAGAGCCACAGCTGCACAGTAGTTTTTCTTCACTGCAAAATTTCCTAAGTACATATATACTGCAACTTAGAAAATCCTCTGATAATGTCAATAATCTTTGGATAATTTTACTGATTATTAATAATTATATATCATGAATATTCTATAGGAACCTATATAGAATTCTATTGAAACACTCTAGGAACCCGTAAAACCTATACAGATTCCTATGTCATTGCCTAAGGGTTTCATTAAACCCTCATAGCCTCAAAATTGCCATTGAATCTTCTCTGTAGGGAACGTATAGGTCTCTATTCGCTATGTGCAGCCGGTTGGAGGGGAGGGCTGGCACTGCCGTCGAGTTTTACACGTATTCTTATGGAAGCGTCCTGCAATAGGGACCGTGGCCGCCACGGTACTAACTTTTGCTCCATAAGATTTAACATGGGAGCGTCCGTCAAAGTGAGGGCGTCAGTAGACTTGCACGGTGCCAATAAAGAATCCTATGAAGGATCCTATATACACGGAAAGGGGTAAACCCAAGAAAAGTCAACCTTTATACCAACCTTGTTGGTAGGTCCAATTCTTGGGTTGCGCTGAGAGCAGGACACAATTTCTCTGTCCAGGTGTGGTCCAGTAGTGAGAAATCATATGCTTGGCATACGCGCGTTCTCAGTGCGTGTTTTCTTTGGTTTTATCCCTCTCCGTGTAGGTCCCTATGTAGATTTCTATGTAGGATTCTACATAGTGTGTCGTGGAGTATAGGATCCTACATAGTTTCCTGTATAAGATCTCACATGGGAATGTAAATAGGAACCTGTAAAGGTATTTCCAGTGGGGTCTATCGCAAAAACTACTAAATAATCCCATTTACCGCTAAAAATATACAAGATACGGAAAAAATGTGGCAGCATGCATTTTTCACACGGAAAAGGTCCACAAATTCGATATGGACTATTTTTTGAAAGAAGCACAGTTTCCTTTCTAATCATGGAAAATTAGACTGAAAATGAAATATTTAGTTTTTAGAAAAAAGGTAAAATGAGATGTTTCAGAATACATTTGCTTACATAAAAGCGTCTACGATATCGCTCTTGGCCTTTTTTTCAATGAGACGCGTGATTCTCGGTTCAATCATGAAATAGCACATTTCGATACGTGTGTAGAAGGTGATTATTTAGCTAATGAGACGATTTTGCACGGGCGAAGCGAGTGACAAAAGTCTCATGAGCTGGAAATTATCACTCACAGACGTATCGAACAGTATTTAATACCACTAGAGACGGAAAAACCATATCAAAGTTGAGATTTTGAGGTTAGGGTGGCATAAAATAATTTTTTAAATCAAAAAGTTTCATTCTTATAAAAACGACACAAAATACAATAGAATGTTTCATGGCAATGTTGTTCTCCTTAACAAGATCTAAATTTTTTTGAGATAATTTGGGAATAAGACACGTAGTATTCTCTTCAATAATAAAAAGTGTCAATAGGAATACAAAATTTTTGTTAATGAAGAAATTACAGAGTACGACAAAAATATTAAGCGGCAATAATCTTCGTCCAAAACAAAAGTCGCAGAACAAGGCACTGAGTTTATTATAATGTACATTAAACATAAGAGTTCATAAGCATAAAATTAAATCTGTCCTTCGTTTGGTCTTTTGAACTTTCAACCTTTAATTGTGAAAGTTCTATACAAAAATGTGAAGGACGTACAAAAACCAAGCGCCCAGCCCGAGGTTGATATGTTATTGAAAACGAAGCCCCTTTGTAACAATAATAATATGTATTCGAGTGCATTATTAGTTTGACGAGTACAAAATACATTAAAGATTATTGTGGATGATTATATGAATGTTTTTGGTTTTTTTGTTTAATGGAACTTGAAAATTCTTTTGGTGAATCATTACGAGTTGAATAAAATCTGGTGTAGATAACAAATCTGGAGGTTTTTATGGAGTTCAAAAACTGTCGATCTTTACAATGCTTCGTAAGGGACTCTACTGTCGTTTCGACTTAGATGAATGATATTCAACTGTATGCCTTAAATTTCTAACCGTAGAGAAGAATTTTTAATAAAAATATCAACTTTCGAAGGAAAAAATACTTTTCCATTAGGAAATGGGTTTTTCAACAAAATATGTAAATTTAAAAAAAAAACTTGAATTTTTAATTAAGAAGGACAGATTTTCATCCAAATCCTTGAATTGAGAAGTAAAACAGATTAATTTTCCACTGAAAATGACGCAGTTAAATTTCCAGCTGATTCACAGAGTCAAAGAATTGAACGGATACAATTTTCTGAATTGCAAACTCATTTCAGGCATCTAAGCAACCAATCGAAAATTCTTGAGCTAACGTCGGCTTTAGAAGCAAGAAAGAAAGAACTTACAAGAATAAAAGCGGAAGCTGCATTGCTAGAAGAAAAATATAATGAGACGTTTGCAAATGCAGATGTAAAGCAAGATTTACTCCAAGTGAAAGAGTGTGTCAAAGAAGTTTTTCATTTATAAAGACGTCAATCAAATGCATTCAATGAAGACGAACGACAGCCGTAATGGTGACATTATTTTCTAGCCCAGATTCTCATTAATTGTATTAATCGTAGATTCCTTAATTTCTGGCATTTATTTTCGAAAAAAATTATAAAAAAGTCATGATTATATCCAGTTTCAAACTTTGGAAGTTAATGAAAAGCTCCCCCGGAAAAGGTGCTATATGTTTCTAATTGAAGACGAATTATTACATAAAAACTTTTTTCAACCACAAACGTTTTATAACAACAGCTCGCTTCAAAATGTCTTTTCTTTAATTTTCCAAACTTTCAATTCAATATCTCATTTCATGTAGACATTTTTCTAGAAAATGAAAATTTCCTGAGCAAATCCTACGTGATAGCAATTTCTGATCTTTTTCGATAGGTAAGTGTTGACGGGATCGTAGTGAACGAGGATAAATATTCAGAAGCGAAACACTGCACAGACACAAGTGCTAGGGTTAGGAAAATAGCTTTGGGGTACTGGTCGCCCGAACAACACCCGTTTGTTGGTCGCCGAAAACCGAAAGAGGTTCCTGAAAATAAATACATAAACACTCTCTCCAGAGATTATAAAAATATCCGTAGTAAGTTATATATTGTTACTTGAATTATTCCTCTATTTTATACAAGACGGGCCAATTGTTTCGAATTCCCTCTTTTATCGTTACAGAAATTGTCATGAAACTTCAAAACGATGAATCGACGAAAGTATCTAGTTTGAACGACGCCGATCTAACAGTGGAGCAGATAAAAGAATTTTTTCACGGTGCGCTAAGAACGAAGCGTTACAAAAAAATAGGCAGCAGTGACGACAACGAAGGCCCGCGAAAAATAAAACGTCTCAAATAAAATTGAGATTGATGAATGACATCTGCAATATAAGTTTCAGTGTAAATAACATCCATGACTCCAGAACCTCACATTAATGTAAATAAAATAGGAATAAAATTGCTTGTCAATAAGAAAAAGAAGAAATAAACAGTTTAAGAAACATAAATGCAATAGATTCGCCTTGTCGACCCACATAAATAATACTATCATTGAATGAAAATAATGAAAAGAGGTGCGTAAAATCTTTTCCATAAACGATGCTCCAAAAAAAGTAGGGAAGAGAAAAGCCACTAAATAGTTCGCGTTACAATCTTATTAAGAAGAAAACTAATAGAACATTGAAAAAAAGAAAAGATTCTCAAATTCAAAATTTCACACATCACGGAGGCATTATTAATATAAACACTTCTAAGAGTTACACAAGAAACTAGAAATATAATAAAATAATGAACGAAAGCAAGAGGACAGTAGAAGTCATTTACAGAAGGACCAATGCCTGTAATGTTTTTATCTACGAATTTTGTTTGTGGGATAAAATGTCTTGTTGTTTCTGACAGCCATTTAGCGATGATTACACAAAAATTTCATGTGAAATTTGTGAGCTATAAAAAACCATAATTTCTTTAACCCAGAATAAATGTATTCTTTTATTCTGATCATGACAACTCAGTAAAGTGTATTCGGTTTTTATTTTCCCAAAAAGAAGATATATGCTTTTTCATGTTTACAACTTTTTCAATTATTTTATCTGCTGTTGACAGACTTCTTCAATTTTGGTCAAATTTTATAATTTATGAGTCGGTTCCATTTTTGGCCTATACTATGTTGTCATTCTCATGCTTATAGAGGTATGGAATTCCTAAAATTAGCCCGGTTTTCGGACATTCAACACAAACAAATATTGTTTATTTCAAGCGGGCCAAAGAAGCCATTGCTACTCTTTTTGTAATTCAAATCAAATTTGCACTTTCAAATCCATGGGATGCAGAACTTTTAAGGACTATTTTGTTTTTCCCCTCTTTTGGGCGAAAAAAATTCTTCCTCTTCATGTTGGCGCACCTTCAATTTGGAGATCCTGAGCAGTACGTGCTTCTCTAATTTTGTCAGAATGTTATGCTGTGAAGTCTGCAGATCTAGAGTTACTTGTCAATTTATAGAAATTTTCTGTTCGTCTTCAGCAAGTGGCTGTTCTCGTGTCTTCAATTGCAACAAGCACCATTATGCTACCCTTGTTTCTTCCGGAGGTAGTTTCTGCAACAGATTATCATATCACATCAGGTTTCAGAGATGAAAGGGAGAATATTTCATGTGATTGTACTGCACAAAATTCGTTTCGGTTGTTAGTTCATTAATGATATAGTGTAGAAGGATATGCACACATAATAGCTCTGGTACATGCATTTGAACCTTCTCCTCTCGCAAATAAGATCATAAAAATCTTTCAGAAATTAATATGAAGCCAAAAGAAGTGTCATATGCTTCAACATGTGTCCAGACCATAGTGAATATATTTATTTATCGGAATTGTCACTCAGTTGCGGAGCAATCTTTCTATCATTGAAGACTTTGGAGGTATCACAATTTTTCACAATTATTGGAAAAACAGTTTCTGTAACTGCCGGGTTTGTATAACAGCACTGCCATCATTATGCGGGCTAATTATTATTGGCTGTGAGGCAATGTGGTACTTTATGATGTCTCATATTACTGACAGTGCACTAAAAATATTCAGTGGTCCTATTCTCAAACGATAAACGATATCTCCGTTTTATTTAATATTGGACTGCCCAAAGTTTTTTGACCGCAGCCGGTAATTCAACACATCATAACTTAACGTGACTGAATAATATTTGTATTATGACATTTGATTTCATATTGTTGCAGAGCTCACTTAGAAAGACGGGAAGACATGGCATGGCCAAAAGGACATAAGAGACAAAAGATGTCGGGAAATTCATCACAGCAAGAGAAAGAGCGGATTTCTCGACATAGCCAAGAAAGGCGAGGAAGACAATGGAATCGAAAAAGAAAAGAAAAAAGGATGAGCTGGAGAATGAGGGGGATGAGGATGATGAGGAGGAAGTGGAGGATTAGGAGGAAGTGGAGGATTAGGAGGAAGTGGAGGAGGAAGTGGTGGAGGAGGAGGAGGAGGAATATGAAGAGACCAATGAAGGTGAAATGGTTGCAGCAGAAGAGCAATCGACTAATGAAGGAGAAGAAATAGAAAATGAAGACGGGAATGATACGAAGTATGAGCAAGAAGGAAGGAATGTTTCAGGGAACGAGAATGATAGAGAGGGTGCAGAGGATCAAATGAAAATTATAGACAGTGATAACGAGGAATGACAAAATGACGAAGAAAACAACTTGGACACGGACGAAGAGCAGGAGGAGGAAGGGATAGCAGAGCGAACATTGTTCTAAGGCTTCCGTGATAATTTAGGTATGCACGTCCATTTGCAGCATAAAGACAAGTTCAAAGCGATTGATCATTCCTTGGTAATCTTAGCCCAGGCAGTGCGACATAGCTGTACTTATGAGAACATAATTGATAAATTGAAATGGATAAGGAAAACTTTTTGGCACATTAATATTCCAAAAAAGAAGCAGGTTCTCTGAAAATTACTCGGCCGAGACAAATCAAACTTGGGTTTTCATTTATATTGTGCAAAGTGCCGAGAGAAGGTTGGTATTGGTTCAAAACCAAGTAGAAAGTGCCGTTGCGGTGAATGCGGCCCAGGACTGCAGGAAACAAATTTGGCGATATACATACAAGTGCGCTTACGTCCTCAGTTGCGCGACCTCCTGAAACTGCCTGGCATGGCCGAATAATTACGCTACAAATTCAACAGGATTAAGATAAATCCTGATGCTACTGAGGATATCTATGACGGGGACAAATACAAAGAACTAAGTCAACCTGGCAACTTCTTGTCCAACCGTCACAATCTCTCCTTGAAGTAATGGACCGATGGGCTGAAACTTACAAAATCGTCTCCTGCAACATCATACCCAGTTGTTCAAGAAGTAAGCGAATTGTCAACCCATGCCCGGAAGAGACATCAATTGCTAGGTGGAATTTGTGTTGCCAGCGAACATCCATTATTAAATACTCTACTTTTACCGATTGTTCGTGATCTCAAGAGATTGCACGACGGTGGGATTTCTCGGGAGCCTGATGGAGTGACTAAGGTAACGAGTAAGGTCCTTACGACCATTTTCACGGCCGGGAAACATGGTTGCACGTTTTGTTATGCTCCAGGACTAATAGTTGAGGCACGACAAGAGTACCTCGCAGAACCTGCCGCAATGCGCACTGATACGTCCATCCGTCGTGATGCACTGGCAGCAATTCAATAAAGAAAAGCTGTTAACGGTGTAAAGGGGTTTCCAGCTCTTGCGGCGATTCCGTAATTCGATCTTGTTGATGTTGTGGTCGTTGAAAGCTGCCACAACCCTTTTCTTGGACTTGCACGGCGACATTATTTAATGATAAGAGAAAATATCGGAATGCCATGGTACATCTGAAACCCACGAAATTTAGCAACAGTTGATCGCCGAATGGAAAAAATTAAACCTCCGACAAGAATTTCTAGACGCCGTCGGAGCATATCGATGTATAAGCAGTGGGAATCCTCGGAATGGCGTAATTGGCTACTGTACTTTGCACTTCCCTGTCTCGACGGGATTTTGCCACGACGTTACCATCTAAATTTTTGCGAGGTTGTATAGAGCCATATTCATTTTAAATAACTAATCCATCTCAGCAGCTGGTTCGGACATTGCAGAACGACTTATAGCAACTTTCGTTGCGGATTTTCAGCAATACTATGGAAAGAAAAACATGTCCTTCAACCTCCACCTTTTGACACATCCGATCAAATCGATGCGAAATTGGGGACCACTATAGGTAGACTCTGCTTTTCCGTTCGAGGCTCTAAATCGAAAAATCCTGAACTTCATAACCAGTCCATATCGTAGAGCCGATCAAATCATGACACGATTCTTTATGTGAAAATTTATCGAAAATGTGTTGGATGAAATAGTCGTTGCTCCTGAAAATCAGGAAGAAATACAGCGCCTTCTGAAAAAATCGAAACATAATGTTCCACAAAATCTTCCCTAACACTATTATCGGTGTGTTTAAGAAGGCTGTGATAAACGGAGCAGAGTACCAAGTAGCAGATAACATCAAAAGAAAATTCTGCAACTGTGTTGCATATTGTCGAACTGGATTTTTATTTATCATTAGTATTTTATCATACACAGATGGAGAAGATACAGTTGCTGGTATCATCGCAAGCCGAATACAGGATAGAGGCAGTGCATATGAAACAGTCTATATGAGGCACGTTGCACCTTCGGAGGAAACAGCGTTTACATCGTATCACGACATAATATCGCCAGGAATGACAATGCGTGTGCCAGGAAATGTTTGTGCTGTTCCCCTATGTAACTACTGGGAAACGGATTAACTTATGACGTGCCAGAACTCCAAACCTCCGTTTCTCACAGCTACATAATCACGAAACATGCCACTTTTGGGATAAGAGGGAAGCTTAGTAGAAGGTCTTCTCGAGAAAATGGTAAGAAAATATTTTGTCTAGAAATCTCCAATAAAAGAAGATTTTCTTTCCTTATTCAATTTTTATCATACGGAATTAGAAGACTAGAGTTTGAATCATTGTTACAAGAGACACATTCGTTCCATTTCGTTATCACTTACAGGAAAAAAATTCTCTTAGTAAACAGTGGTTAGTTACCTGGAGATTTTGACTATCCCAGTAAAAAAAAATACTGATTTCGGTGAATTAGGAAGAATACGCTAGGAGCCTCTGTGAATCTTGCTTTGCGACAATCAAGAATTGCAGCAAGTTTTGAATACGTGAAAATTCGTTCAAAATATTTTATTCTTTGAATATCTTATTCGCCTGAATTCAGCCAAAAATGGCGGTGGAGCCGATTTGTGTGTTTGCGTCAGCACAAATTGTTTTAAGTATAATCCGATTCTGTTTGATTCGCCAGGTCTAATTCAAATTAATAATTTGCCTGAATTCTCCAGCGCTAGTGCACATGAAGGCTGGCCTATTCAATTGAATTCGTAAGACTTAACCAACGCGCTGGGCATAAACGATCCGTTGCAAATATTTAGTAAAGAGTCTCGTAGCTCAGTGGCCGCCTTCTAGGCTCATACACTTGGGATCGATGGTTCGAATCTCGAGACATGCATTTTTTATCAATTTCTGTTAATTCTTTCCTCTTGATGATAGAAACGAAATTATTTTTAATAATTGTCTGTAACAAAACGTGAAGATAGTTCCTTCCGTTCAACGGATTTTTATTTTGCCTGTAGTTCTAATTGATCTCGAGCAATAGGTACCAATTTTCCTGTGTAATTATAGGAATCCAATGAGACTGATCATTCAGAATCTACTAAGACACAGTTTGGGATAATAGCGAAAGGAAACGAGGTGATTGCAACCATAATCTGAAAGGAATTTGATATTAAAACTTCAGTTATTCGACTCTTTCAGAGAAAATTTTCCTGGGAATCATTTTAATTTCCTCGTTTATCCTGAGAGAAGAAGAAAGTACGATAAGTACGAAAATCCTGGATGAAATTTACATAGCCATATACAGAAAAATTGGCACAAAAAGATGCTGGAGTCATTGCATAATTTCTATCCCGGTAATTTCAAGTATCAGAGTCAAAGCAGTATCATCACACTTCCAGAAAATGAGCACCACATACTTAGCGGTACGTATTTTCAGCGAATTATTTTTTATTACCTTACTTATTAAATCTTAAAGTATTTAAACTTGAGAGGAATATATATTGAAATTGAAATAAAAATATCTTAATATGAATGGACCCGTTCGCCAACGAATACCTAACAGTCATCGAACAATGGGCTCAACCGGGAATTCAGTAACCAAAATAGTACTACACAGGTCATTATCCTGAACGGAATTGGAAGTTTTTCTCCTGGAAATGATCAGCATTGAATGTCTGAGGAAGTTGTCGAAGCTTATTATTAATTTTTCGCTTCAGTTTAATCAGTTATCTAATTTAAAGTATGGCAAAAAGGGCAGTTCAGCACACTTGACCTTAATTTATTCCTTTGTTACAAAATGATTCAATCTTGTTATATGATGTTTTCTATCATGAAGGATAGAATACCGAATTTCCTAGAGGAAAAAATAAATGAATTCTTACATAAAAACACATAATATACAAATATCTATTCGTATAATATATATATTTGTTAAAAATATTCGGATAAACATTAGGATATATTACATCACTTTAGAAATCAAAACTAAATTCATTTATCTTAATATCCATTTCAAAAAAAAAATTGCAGCTAAGGAGAAAGCCCGGATTAGGTAATTTCTTCATGAAATTTGTTGATAACGATTAAAATATGCGATTATTCCAATTAAAACTCAATTTCCAAACGATTCCTCAATGGTTTAGAAAACGATATAGTTGACTATTTGTTTAAAATTATTGTTTATACACAGTAACTTCAGCATTATATGGATCATTTATATTCTCTGAGCATCAAACATGATACATAGCAATGTCATTATTCATTTTTTATTCGAAAAAAAGTCGAATCTGCAAATCTGTCCTCCTTGCCACTCTTTACATTAATTTATTGATTATACTGAAACAAGAAATGCCTAATAGGGTATGACGATTTCCTCAGAAATGATTTCCCTCATTTCTTCATTGCTGATCATTATAAAAAAATCTTCAAATCTGTTCAAAATAACGACCTGTGGATTAGTAAATTCTTCATTCAGCCCTCCATGCAGCGATGGCTTAAGGATTTTACAAA